>JALXFT010004641.1:0-101746 GCA_023376895.1 Aspiorhynchus laticeps | reverse complement strand
TACTGCTTCATATTGTTACTGACAGCCTTTTATGCACATCGTCTCATGTACAGCAGTGTTATATTTCACAACATTACCTCTCCACTTCTTATTGCTGATGGTTTTTGTGTGATCTCTGTGTTTATTTTACATTTTTAAAATCATCAGCATTTAACTGGCTAAAAAAATCATTGTCTTTTAACATACCCATAACAAAAACAGTATCAGCCGACAGAAAGTGAGGTGCATCTTTGCCAACTGAAACAGCTTTCATTTCCAGTAATAGCTGTATCTAATGCAGTAATAGCTGTTCATTTCCAGTAAGAGCTAATGCCCTCATCGGGACACTCAGAGAAGAACACAGTGCAGCAGATGATCAGATTCGCCAGTCATTCTGACACACCCTCATCATTTAAAGCCCTGATAACATGCTGCAGTGGGCTGAGCCTCTGAATCATAAACTCTCTACACAGTTCTGCTTGAGAAGAAAAGATGTCTGGATCTGAAGGTACAAAAGATGGTGAGAAAACCCTTTATGATGAAAAATAAATGTATGAACAAAGTGAAGATATGGCTTTCAATTGATACATTAAAAAAACTGATTTAAAAAAAAAAATATATATATATATTTTAGAGAAATGCAAATTCAATGTCATGTTAATGATTTTCATGTAAAGGTTTTTTTTTTTTACTGTTTATTACTTTTATGTATACGGATTTTTGTTTTTAAGCTGAAACAACTCAATATATATCTAATAGGTATACACTTTCATACTTTCTCTGCAGTGAAAAGACGCAAAATTGCTGAAAAACAGAAAAACACTTTACACATTTCAAAGCCCATCATGAAGGCAAGTGAAGCATTAAAAGGGAAGCAGAAAATGTCCTCTATGTGAAATTATAGCAAACGTGTCTTGTGTGAAGCTGTTAACGCAAATATCTTTGCAAGGGGACGCAAACATTTTGCGAGAGGATTTGTTGCATAAACACATTTGTTGCAAAGATGTTGCATCTCAAAACAACATCTTTAGGTCTTCCATGTAACTACTGTCTTAACCCAGAGGGCATCTTATTCCAGTTGGTTAAGTCATATTTAGCTATGAGCTAAAGCCTGTCAGTACACTTAGCAAACTGATGTCTTTTGTCTTGTAGATCTTCAATGACCCCATTCATGGACACATGGAGCTGCACCCGCTGCTGGTGAAGATCATCGACACTCCTCAGTTCCAGAGACTGAGACACATTAAACAGCTGGGAGGAACATACCTGGTGTATCCTGGTGCTTCTCACAATCGCTTTGAACACTCTCTTGGGTGAGATATTATTATATTCAAAGCTTAATATGTCCATTTCAGATAAGAATGGATAGCCTTCTGAACCTTTAATACTGTGAAACTGTAGAAAGCTGGTTGTAAACATTCAGTCGACGCTCTATATCTTTTGTTTCATTATTTGATTGATTGAACATTTTAAAACGATTATTGTTTTGTTTAATCAATCAGTGAGCTCAATAGAAATGCTAGATTCAGTAAGCTAATATCTTGTTTGTGTGTTAGTGTGGCGTATTTAGCAGGATGTCTGGTGAAAGTTCTTCAGGACAATCAGCCAGAGCTCGAAATCACCAAACAGGATTCGCTGTGTGTTCAGATCGCTGGTCTGTGTCATGACTTGGGTGAGGAGCACTTATGCTTATGGAAAGTGAAAATTATCCAGCAACTTTGTAAAAAAAAAAAAAAAAAACCTTATTTATTAGGCTCTGGAATCTTAATTTCATAATTGTGTTGATATTATTATTTGAAAGAACTATTATTTTATTGGTTTTTATTTGTGTTGAAAAAGTCATTTTAAAACAGATTTCAAAGGAACAGGTCACATAAATTAAATATCATGAGCAGGAGTAACAACAAACATTTAAAACAGTCATATATTTGATTTTTGTATTTATTATTTTCACTTCTACAAAAAACATACTGTTTTGTATTGCTTATGGGGGTAACTCCTTTTTCTCTTTCTTTTTGTAGGTCATGGTCCATTTTCTCATGTATTTGATGGCCTGGTTATTCCTGAAGCCAAAAGAATAAAACAATCTAAAGGTAAAGTGTCAGAGCGAAATGAAATATAATCAGAAAGGTCTGTGAACAAGCAGCTTTCATTCTCATATCATTGTTAATTTTTTGACATGCAATTCTAGTAAATTAACCTGAAATAGTTTGCGATGGATAAAATATGACCTACAGATCACCTTTGACCTGGTTGTCATTCTTAGGCTTGCCTGATGACATCCCTGAAAAGTGGAAGGTGAGCAATTTTACTAACTTATCAATAAAATCAAAATAAAATCAACAATGAATTTGACTATTACAAACACATTGACTCCATCAGTCATATATGTATCTGTGATCTTTCTGTTTTAACAACAGCATGAGCAGATGTCAGTTCAGATGTTCGATGATATTGTGAAGCTTCTGAAGGCTGAGAATGAAGATGTGTTGAAAGAACATGGACTGGATGATAAAGACGTCACCTTCATTAAAGAGTTGATCGAAGGGGCAAAAACTTCAGAGGTACAGACTGATACTCCAGCAGTTTATGGTGTGTTAATAAACTTGACTCCACTATAATGAAGTCTGAATTACTTACAGCCTTTTCTTGTCTGTTTAGTGGACACACAAGGGCAGAGATGAAGACAAATCCTTCTTGTATGAGATTGTGGCAAATAAACTGAACGGCATCGATGTCGACAAATGGGACTATTTTGCACGGTAAATATTAGGCATTTTGTAAAGATACTAATACATCTATTTTTAAATTATTCTTAAAATGAATGTTTTAATGTTTACCCTAATTTAATTATTTGCATTCATTGTCTCCTCTAAATCAAGTGCTATGTTGAAACACACATGAAAAGTCAATGAACTGAACTGGTCAACTATAAAAAAGCTTAAACAAAACATGTTTTGATGAAATCGTATTGTTATTACATTTAACAACTTGAATTCAGCCTTGTCTTATTGTGTTGTCCATCAACAAGCTGGTTTAAAGATAATCCTATCATTTATGATCCATTTTTAATGTCTATTTGACAGAGACTGTCATCACCTGGGCATCCGAAACAGCTTTGACCATCAGCGCCTGCTGAAGTTTTCTCGAGTCTGTGAAGTGAACGGGAGAAAACACATCTGTTTCAGAGACAAGGTGACTTACTCAGTTATCACACACACACACACACACACACACACACACACACACACACACACATCCAGAAAAAGTCACACCAGGTCAAAACTGCATTGTTTAAATTGCATGTTTTACGTGCTTGACATTAAATGTTAAAATCTTATTAAATGTGAGATTTAATGTGAGCACTGCATTATGGGATCTCTGACACACTGATGTTTGTGTGTCTAACAGGAGGCTGATAATGTTTATGACATGTTTCGCACCCGATACACTCTCCATCGCCAGGCCTATCAGCACAAGATCGGCAACATCATCGAATACATGTGAGTTTCTCTGTAAAGGAAGCGGTTGTGGATATAAAACACATAGATATCAGCAGTGAATGTGATTATCCATGATCAGACATTATTTAACATCCTGCATCACTTGTTCTTCTTTTACAGGACCTTATATTCAGCATTAGGTAACTGACTGTGCTCCTTACGCATGTTTGAAACACTAACCTTTCTGTGTGTTAGGTTTGCACAAGCTCTCGTACGAGCTGATCGTGATCTTCATGAAGGAAAACCTGAAGATATGCTGAAGATTTCTGAAGCTATAAAGACAGCAGAGGACTACAGCAAACTCACAGGTCAGCTGAACCCACCACAAAACAAAAAAAGAAGAATTATGGTACATTTTACCTGTAGTACATCTTGAATAAAGCAATATAAACATATTTTCTTTTTTGAGATTTGTGGTAATTTGTCTAAAAACAAACAAAAATATTATTATTAATATTTTTATTACTATTATTTGCTTATAAAACATTGTCAGAAAAGCCTATTTTGATGATAATAATGAATTGTCTGTTCTTCTGTCAGATGAGATCTTTGAGCAGATCTTGTCCTCCACTGCTGATAATCTGAAGAAATCCAGAGACATCTTGAACAAGATCATCAGAAGAAAACTGCCAAAGTTTGTTGGAGAAGCTCGTCTGACTGAGAACAAATCAAAGGTAACCGAAAAACACTGGTTTAGTGTTTGACTGATATTACCAATATAAAACAAACATGCCTTACCATGTATTTAAATAATTTATAGATCAGAAAATGAACATAAAATCAGAAAGAGTCAGTCCAAATATCATTCTAAACATGAACTTTTAAACTCTGGTGTCCAAAACTATATCTTTTGCACTGAGACAAACACAGGCCAGTAACTGACTAACTCTCTCAAATCAGGAAAAGCTGACAGAATCATGGAAAGCCGCAGTAGAGAAGTACAAACCTACAGACCCGACTGTTTCTCTGAACGCTGAAGATTTCTCAGTTTATGTAAGTTATGTTGTATTTCAGTGCTGATTTGTAAACTTCACCTAGATTGCAGGTGTTTAGATGCATGTTTTTGCACTGAAATAAGATGCTCAGCAATTTAGTGAATTCACCCCTTCATCTCTGCCTTCATATCTTCACAAATGATTTCATCTCTTACTCAGGTGGTTGATCTGGATCACGGCATGAAGGACAAAAACCCCATTGATAACGTCTATTTCTACAGCAAGAGAAAACCCAATAAAGCTTTTAAAATGAAAGATTATCAGGTACCCGTCACATTTAAACCATTATATTTCAGATCATTCTTTCAGATTAGAAGTATGAGTCATAATTTAAGAAATTAGGTGTGATTAATTCCTCACTAAAGTACTTTTCTGTAAATGATATGAGCTTAAATCTATGTGATTGCTGGACTGAAGTGTACAGTGTTGCTGATGTACTCCATGTTAAAGTTTCCTCACAATAGAAACTCATTTGTCTTGATCTGTCAGCTCTCCAGTTTCCTGCCAGAGAGGTTTAATGAAGAGCTGGTCAGAGTTTACTACAAAAACACTGATGAGAATAAAGAGGAGGAGAAGAAGAAAGTGGAGGAGGCTGAGAAATGCTTTCAGATGTGGTGTGACTCCAAATTTGGTCTCCATTAATGTGTGTATGGTATGGAATAGAAATTAAATGGGAATAGGGCTGATAGTACGTGAATTGTTAATTAATTGAATACACTTCTATTCACTGAAGTGTGACCAGCAGAGGGCTCTAGTTCTCATCTTCTGGACTTTTCTTTTGTAAATGTTTCCTGAGTCACTTTGCACAGGTCTGTGTTAGTTATAATGCTCCGTCTGATATTAATTGTTGAATTAATTATACTGTAATATTGAGCATCTTCATCATCAGCCAATGTTTCAAGTGAGTTTTCAGCTTAGTTTACTTTGCATTTGATGGTTTCTGGGTCTAAATGAATGCTGGATGAAATGACCATAGATGCCTTTTAAATGCCCTTTACTGTGTTTATGTGAGATAAAAGTCATAATTATGACATACAATATTTTAATTATGAGACTGAAATTGGCATGAAAGGCCAAAACTTTGTTTAAAAAAAAAAAGAAAAAGTGAAATAATAAACCATAATGAGATAAAAAGTTGAAACTATATCTATGTATGTATGTTATAATTGGGGCATAAAATGTTAAATGACATAAACCATCATCATCTAAACCTCTGTAAGAACTT
Organism: Aspiorhynchus laticeps; assembly: GCA_023376895.1. Taxonomy (NCBI): domain Eukaryota; kingdom Metazoa; phylum Chordata; class Actinopteri; order Cypriniformes; family Cyprinidae; genus Aspiorhynchus; species Aspiorhynchus laticeps. Next base: position 96,044 of record JALXFT010004641.1, on the reverse strand, counting down.
TTATGAAAGAAATAAAGTCAGTCTGGTAAGTAATGAGTGAAAATGTTGATGCTGTTTGTGGAGTTGTTTAATCATCCTCTTCTGAGATCCTCAGAGATCAATGTCTTCTTTTATTTCAGGTGATGTTAATATCTAAGGCTGTGGCTGGAAGTAGTTCTTCTTTCAGTCTAAACATGTTACTTCAGTTGATGGTCTTTCACTGTTGTTTCCATTAATGGTAAATGTTTTGCTGTCATGCATTTCACCCTGTTTTGAGATGGAGAACTCATTTTAGAGGCAGGGATTTTATCCTTTCTTAAAAAGTGTTGAGAGATATATTGACCTTTTTTGTGGAAATAAAAAAGAGATTGCTAAAAAGTAAGGATCTAAAATAGATAGACATGCAAACAGAGAAGGATGTAGTTCCATCAGGGTGGTGAGCGAAAGATGAAATTTCATTTTTGGGTGAACTATCAGTTTAAGAAGTACACTGCAGTACAGCTGCATTAAATACAATCATATATTAACTATGCACACAATCTGCTGTATAATAACTGCAGTTTAATAACATTCCCAATAATATAAATGCAAATAAAGTGAACTGTTGCACTTTATGGTATCATAGCTTAAGATCATGGCAGCAAGTAAAGGTCATCTCAATCCAGCACAACTGCAGATCAGGCCAGACAATACAACTACAGCTCCAGTTACTGCAACCTTTCAGACTGAACTGAACAGCAGCTGATAGCAGCAAGAATCGCATTTGCAACTGCATTTTCTGGAATATTTGTCAGTTAATGTTAACGTTTAAACCTAAACATTTCAAACAGAATGTTCAGATATGCGTTCTATTTATTAGGCCCTGTTTACACTAGTGCGTTTTCGTTTTAAAACGACGTTTTAGAATGAAAACGATCCCCGTTTACACTGGCGTTTCTGCTGCATTTCTGAAACGATCTCCGTTTACACTACACAACCGAAAACGCATGTCACGTGATCATTCATGCAGGTACAACCATAGATATATCAGCCTGGTCTCATGTTCATACGTAGGTATTAATATGTAACATTTACATTCACAAAACGTACATTGATGTACATATTTATTGATGCTAAAACGTACAATTTAGACATATTTCAACATTTAAAACGTACAAATCGATACGCATTTTTAGTTAAAAAACGTATAAATATATATGTATCTTTTACAGGTGTATCTCAATAAATTTGAATGTCGTAGAAAAGTACATTTATTTCAATAATTCAACTCAAATTGTGAAATTTGTGTATTAAATAAATTCAATGCACATAGACTGAAGTAGTTTAAGTCTTTGGTTCTTTTAATTGTGATGATTTAGGCTCACATTTAACAAAAACCCACCAATCTCAACAAATTAGAATACTTCATAAGACCAATAAAAAAACATGTTTAGTGAATTGTTGGCCTTCTGGAAAGTATGTTAATTTACTGTATATGTACTCAATACTTGGTAGGGGCTCCTTTTGCTTTAATTACTGCCTCAATTCGGCGTGGCATGGAGGTGATCAGTTTGTGGCACTGCTGAGGTGGTATGGAAGCCCAGGTTTCTTTGACAGTGGCCTTCAGCTCATCTCCATTGTTGGGTCTGGTGTCTCGCATCTTCCTCTTGACAATACCCCATAGATTCTCTATGGGGTTCAAGTCAGGCGAGTTTGCTGGCCAATCAAGCACAGTAACACCATGGTCATTGAACCAGCTTTTGGTACCTTTGGCAGTGTGGGCAGGTGCCAAGTCCTGCTGGAAAATGAAATCAGCATCTCCATAAAGCTTGTCAGCAGAAGGAAGCATGAAGTGCTCTAAAATTTCCTGTTAGATGGCTGCGTTGACTGTGGACTTCAGAAAACACAGTGGACCAACACCAGCAGATGACATGGCAGCCCAAATCATCACTGACTGTGGAAACTTCACACTGGACTTCAAGCAACATGGATTCTGTGCCTCTCCACTCTTCCTCCAGACTCTGGGACCTTGTTTCCAAATGAAATGCAAAATTTACTTTCATCTGAAAAGAGGACTTTGGAACACTGAGCAACAGTCCAGTTATTTTTCTCCACAGCCCAGGTAAGACGCTTCTGACGTTGTCTCTGGTTCAGAAGTGGCTTGGTAGCCCTTTTCCTGAAGACGTCTGAGCGTGGTGACTCTTGATGCACTGACTCCAGCTTCAGTCCACTCCTTGTGAAGCTCTCACAAGTGTTTGAATCAGCTTTGCTTGACTGTATTCTCAAGCTTGTGGTCATCCCTGTTGCTTGTGCACCTTTTCCTACCCAAATTCTTCCTTCCAGTCAACTTTGCATTTAATATGCTTTGATACAGCACTCTGTAAACAGCCACAACTTTCAGTAATGACCCTCTGTGACTTACCCTCTTTGTGGAGGGCGTCAATGTTCATCTTCTGGATCATTGCCAAGTCAGCAGTCTTCCCCATTATTGTGGTTTCAAAAAACAAGAGATACCAAGAATTTATACTGTAGGAATGGTCATTAATTGAAACTCAAATGTAAATATTCTAATATTTTGAGATACTGATTTTTAACTTTCATGAGCTGTAAGCTCTAATCATCAAAATTAAAACAAAAAAAACTTTTGAAATGTTTTGCTTTACATGCAACAAATCTAAAATATATGAAAGTTTAACTTTTTGAAATAACTTACAAGAAAAAAACTTTTTCCTGACATTCTAATTTATTGAGATGCACCTGTATATTATTAAGATATTCGTATCAATGCATTTTTATCATTTTATCAATAAGCGATTTAGACTTTTAGACCCCTTAACCTACCCCCAAACATAAACCTACCAATTTTACAGCAAATATGCATTTCTATCATTTTATTAATAAGCAATTTAGATTTTAGACCCCTTAACCTACCCCAAACTTAAACCTACCCATTTTACAGCGAATATGCATTTCTATAATTTTATTAATAAGCAATTTAGATTTTAGACCCCTTAACCTACCCCCAAACCTAAACCTACCCATTTTACAGCGAATATGCATTTTTATCATTTATTAATAAGCAATTTAGATTTTAGACCCCTTAACCTACCCCCAAACCTAAACCTACCCATTTTATAGCAAATGTAAAAGGATATAAAACGCAACTGACTGAAACATGCAGGAAAATAACAATTTTAGTAACAATAATAGCATAGCATTAAAAATGTTTTTATAGTCGCTAATCCCACTCCTACATCTAAACCTAAACATAGCTATTTCTGTACAGAAAAAAAACATGACAGACAGATAAATGCAATTACAATCATTTATTTATTGCAAAAATTTCAAAAGCACTACCAAAAGTAATCCAAATGACGATGCGTTGCAGCCGCAGTCCTCTCTGGCGGAATACAGCAGGTTTGTGTGAGGTGCAGAGCAGAATTTATGTTGTTAATCGCTGAAAATATTATCGAGATTATTTTCCTGATCCTCTCGCTCTCAGTGAACTCCTCTCGTGAAGGTGCACACGTGCTCGCATCTTTCAAACACACACCTCACCAGAAACACGGCATGTCGCAATCTGTGACGAATGCAGGCGAGAGCAAATTGGATATGTATGGGTAGATGCCCTATTATTTAGATGGCGGACGCGTCTGCGTGCTTGGAGCGGTCGAATGGGGAATCTACCCATACATATCTATGGGTACAATAATGAGCAATATGTTATTGAGCAAGTGCTCCTCTGAATCACAGGCTGACACTTTTAAAGAGGTTTCGTTTGGCTCCAGATGTCAGGAAACCCATTTTTTTTATTTTATTTTTTTTATTGAAGCTTTTTGACATTTACAGGGTTTAAACATAGTTGACACATCCGAGCTAATACAAATTGCCCAGGTGGCCATTTGTTTGAATTCTCTACAAAATACACATTAACATACATTATTACCAAATACATCATTACAGAAAGAGAGAAAAAACATAAAAAAAATAAAAATTACATCACCGTTAGAGTGTTATTCAGTCCTTCCATGCCAGGTTCTGTAGTCCCAGTGTTAATAGATGTCTCTCTCCAGCCCCAAGATAGGTAAAGAAGGGGTTCCATACTTTATAGAATTTAAAAGGTTTGTCTTTTAATGCTGTTGAAAAAGCTTCAAATTTCCTTTGATTGTGTTAATCCACTGTGCTATTGAAGGGACTTGGTCTGTTATCCAGCATACAATATGCACTTGCGGGCACAGTGGAGTAAGATTTGAAGAAGGTGGGTCCCTTGGAATCTGGACGGGAGTTCCTGGTTCATGCCAAGCAAACAAGTCATTGGTCCTATTTGTAATGAGCAGCAAAAAATGTTCTCTAGTTCCTTTAGGATGCCCATCCAGAATTGTTGTATTTTTGAGCTGCTCCAGAAACAGTGGATGAGGGTTCCTTCTAGACTTTTACATTTATTGCAGAGGTTGGAGAGTTTTGGGTTTACTTTATCAAGTCAAGTCAAGTCACCTTTATTTATATAGCGCTTTTAACAATTCAGATTGTGTCAAAGCACTTAACAGTATCAAGTTGGAGGATAGAGTGTCAGTAATGTATAATAATAAGATTAAACACTCAATTTTCAGTTAAGGGCATTTCATTATTGAATTCGGAGATGTCATTGTCTAGCTCAGTATAGTTTAGATCAGTGGTCCCCAACCACCGGGTTGCGACCCACTACCGGGCCGTGAAAGAATTCCTACCGGGTCGCGAGAAAGTTCTGGGGAAAATGTGTATAGATATGACGCTCTGTTAATTATTGTGCATAAATGATTTTTCTAATTATTCTGTATTTTCGTTGTATGCGATTGATATCGAGTAGCAATTTGACGATTTCATGTTAAATTAGTAAATAAAAGATTGCTCTGATGATCTGTCATGGCTAGGGCTTTAAACGGATCGCAGTTGATCCGTGATATACCACCGTTTGGCATGTGATTTGCAGATTAATTTGCCAATTTACACTATTTAAACACTGTTTAGCTATTTAAAACCACAAGAAGAAGAAGAAATGAAACAGAACTCAATTCGTTACTTGCGAGCTGTTCTCGCACACACCCGAAGCGCGCACAAGAGACGTGCTTCAGACAGCTGCAGCATACTGATTTGATTCCTCTTTCATGTATCCCTGCGTTTAAGATACATATGCATGGAGGTTTGCGGTTACATCTCAATACTGGAAATATTTCTGTTTTAAACCATGAAGGCGAGCCAATGGATATCACAAAATCAACGTGCAAACTTTGCGCAATAGTTATGCAAGTGAACGTCTTAACTGCAGTCATACAGAAAGTGAACGAGTTTTCTAATGCTGCATTAACAGCGCATATTCCCGCAGAGACAAGAGACGAATCTACTTCAGCATGTGCTGATAACAGTATAAATGAATAGACCTGTTTTAAAGACCCCATCCAACCTCCATTTTTTCAAAACCGTAATCCGGTCCGCCGTGTAAAAAAGGTTGGAGACCCCTGGTTTAGATAGTATCTGTGAAATCCAATTGACGATAATCGCTAGAAATTAAGTGTCCCCAGCTGAGCAAGCCAGAGGCGACAGCGGCAAGGAACCAAAACTCCCTCTGAGACAGAATGGAGAAAAAAAAACCTTGGGAGAAACCAGGCTCAGTCGGGGGGCCAGTTTTCCTCTTGCCAGGATATTATTGTTTATTTATTGTTTACTTATTGTTTTAATTAAAATTTAAAATGTATAAATATATTCTATTTCTCTTTTTATATTGTTGCAATTTCCAACAATAATAGTATTATGTAGTTAGGTATTTTATTATAATATTTTTAGTTATTTGTTTTACGTTTTATTGTATTTTAATCGAGGTCTTCACTGGGGATATGTCTCTGGGGCTCATCGCTGACGATCAGGGCCGCAGACATCATCTCCCGGCGCCGATCCACCATCTGATCCGGACACGGACTGAGAAACAGAATAAGAAAGAAACAAATATTAGCGTAGATGCCAATCTTACGATATAACAACACTGTAAAACCCAACAAGTTAGGGTAACTCAAACTGTTTGAGTAAACAAATTCCCCTTGACTTAAACCATGTAAGTTTTAAAACTTGCAGTTAAGTAATTAAGTGATTAATTAAGTGCTGATTGAGCATTAGTGATGAACACCTGCTGTTAACAACCAGAATCACTGAAGAAAAGAGAAACACAAGAACTACTACAACTGACTTCAGACACAGCCTTAGATGAAATCAACTGAAATAAAATACATTAAATCTCTCAAGATCTGATTAAACAACCCCACAAACAGCATCACCAGCTCCACTTATTAATAACCAGACTGACTTTATTTCTGTCAGACATCTACAGAAGATCTTATTGAGAATTAACTAAGGTTTAGATGTTGATTTAGTTTCATTTGAAGTAACCATGTTAGAGATCAGTGTCTGCTTTAGTTGAGCTCTTGACCCTTGACTTCTGTGTTAGTTTTTCTTTCTGGCTGTTGTAACCATGTGTTCCTCGAACATATTTGTTATAACTCAAAAGCTCAGAGAAAATGATTAGCGGTTGGTTGTTATATATTTATAACGACAATCATCTATTAGTGAACTGATCTCATTGTGTGTCTAATCTCTGGTTAAATAGTTGTTGTATTGATTACAGTAAAAGTGATTCTGTGACAGTCAGTTAATATAAAGGACTTCTTAAACAGTTTGTCCACATAAAGTTTTCATCTATGGTAGCACTTAGACTCACACAGACATCAATAATCAACTTATGAACCTCAACAATGGTGACCATTAAACAAGACAAACAAAAAAAAAATCATGCTGCAATGCATGCTGGGTACTAGCATAGTACAAAACTCATCCATGGCTCCCAGCATGCATTGCTGCATGATTTTTTTTTTTTTAATGGTCACCATTGTTGAGGTTCATAAGCTGATTCTTGATGTCGGTGTGAGTCTAAGTGCTACCATAGATGAAACCGTTATGTGGACAAACTGTTTGGAAAGTCCTTTATATTAACTGTCTGTCACAACCACTGGCTCTTAAAATCACTTTTACTATAATCAATACAACATCTATTTAACCAGAGATTAGACACGCAATGAAACTATGCTCATGCTCAATGAGATCAGTTATCTAATAGAAGTTCTACTGATCACTTGCTCTGGGCTTCTGAGTTATAACAAAAATGTTTGAATAACACATGGTTACAACAGCCAGAGAAAAGTAAGAACGAAAAAAAAACTAACATCAAAGGTCAAGAGCACAACTAAAGCAGACACTGATCTCTAACATGGTTACGTCAAATGAAACAATACATCAACATCTAAACCTTAGTTAATTCTCAATAAGATCTTCTGTAGATGTCTGACAGAAATAAAGTCAGTCTGGTTATTAATAAGTGGAGCTGGTGATGCTGTTTGTGGGGTTGTTTAGATCTTGAGATTTAATGTATTTTATTTCAGTTGATTTCAGTTAGTTGTTGTTCTTGTGTTTCTCTTTCTTTCAGTGATAATGGTTGATAACAGCAGGTGTTCATCACTAATGCTCAATCAGCACTAAATGAATCTTAATTTCTTAATTATTTAGTGAACTCAACTGAAATAAGTTCAGAGCACTCATAACTGTTAGTTTTAAAAACTTAAATGGTTTAAGGCAATCGGTTTACTCAAAGAGTTACCGTGACTCATCAACTAAGTTAGTACTCATAACTGTTAGTTTTAAAAACTTAAATGGTTTAAGGCAATCGGTTTACTCAAACGGTTTGAGTTAACCTAAATTGTCGGGTTTTTAAGGCAATTGGTTTACTCAAATGGTTTGAGTTACTGTAACTTGTGGGGTTTACAGTGAAGTACATCGTGTGTTATGGGGAGTGTTCCCGGTTTCCAGTTGATCTAATTAATGCAGCCTAAAGCCCCGTTCACACCAAGCACGACAACGATAAAGATAACACTCCCCGGTCTCCCCTAACGATTAATCTCAGCAACATTCATAAAGCAGTAACCATGAGAGACTATTGAATCACAATCAGTTCAGCTGTATGAAGCCGGTCGCCTCTACACATTATAAACACATATTAACAAGTAATGTGCATTATAATTACAGAGAGCAAACAAAAACCAAAGTGAAAGTTCATGATGGAAATCAAACACAGATCAGCTGTTCATCTGGACAAACAGCACTACCTGTTCTTCACACATGTAACAGAACCTGTTCCTCTATCAACCTTTAATTCCTGCAAACCACAGAATGTTTTTTTTGTTTATGTGATCATTTACACACCTTTCCACACCTTACAGTTGAACCTGCTAAGGGTCGTTGGTGTGTTTTATGTTTTTCTATTATGTTTTATGTTTTTTATAATATAGGTACCTGTCACTTTTACTAACAAGACACACCTGAAAAATCAGACAAAAAAAAACAAAACAAAAAAACAAACAATAATGTAAATAATGTTTAAGACATGCTTCTAAGGCTGTCACTGAATTCTTTCAGCCAGAGAATAGATCGGAGCAGGTGCGTGACATGAGAGAAATTATGGAGGTCAAATTTGTCCAGCAGCTTACATTTATATTTACATGTGTAATCATACATTTCCATTAAGCAACACCAATACAAACACCAGTCATTCATCCAATATTTGAATAATAAAATAAATATTTGCATTGCATGCTATCAGAGGTTTGACTGTCAAAACTTTGCTCAGCAGGTCACTGTGTGGAAATATATGGCCGTCTGAGGAAATCACACGCAAAACACTGAGGTTTAGGTTTAGATCAGGAGAGGAAACTGCCCCAGGACAAGATATATTTGAATGTATGCCCATCTGTTTGTGTGGCACTTTATCTCCATCTCTCCACCATGTCTTTGTTCTCTCTCTTTCAGTTCTGAACACAAAATTGCTTTGATAAGCAATCAATACATTGAATCATTCTTACATTTGAAACCCCCCTCCGGTATATTATATAAAGGTGTATGATGTTATAATTAAGTGATTAATTAAATGATGATAATTAGTGATGAACACCTGCTGTTATTAAGAATCACAGAGGATCAAATGTTGATGTTTTATTGGTTAAAATGATGCCACCATCATGGAGATCAGTGTTTGCTTTAGTTGGGCTCTTCACCCTTGACTCCTGTGTTAGATCTGTCTCTGTAATAATGCAAGTGAAGTTGTAAAGCAGAGAGATCAGTGCTGTGCAGTAAGCAGCTGTTTTTATGTATGATAAGTATTCATGTCTAAAAGCTTGAACTGATACATTTTTTTTTTTGGATTATTGAAGCATTACGGTGGCATTTGTTTAACTGACTACACTGTCAGAGAAAAAGTACAGCGGAGGTACAGTGTTGTTCCTAGGGGAACAAAACATCATTTAACCCTAAGGACCTATAATGGTGCCATTATGTACCCAAAACGTGATTTAAAGGCAGAGGTGGAAAGTCCAGGCTCAGAAAGTAAAATTTCTCCTCAATATTTTTTTTTTTTTGTTATCAACAATTTTTTATTTTCATTTTTTTACAAACAACACAACATAATATCCAAAATAAAACAAAACAAAACAGCAGACACATACTCAACATCTAAAAGTTCAATCAAAAGGGAGGGAGAGAGGGAAGGACAACAAGAACACAAAAGTTACTCCTTTAAATAATCACGTATATTCAGTAAAAAACACTGCCAAGCCTCAATGGTTGAAGGCCTGGCCCCACCGACTCACGCTGTTGTACATTCACATGAGACAATTTGCAGGAGGCTACGGATCCAATATGCCTCTCTACACATGTGTGGTGTAAACCAGTTCTGAATTATTGTCTTCTTCACAGCTGTAAAACCAGCAAACAACATTCTCTTTTGCATTGAACTAATACAGAGATCAGAATCATCATTAAGAAGACATAAACTTGGGTTAACAGACCAATCAATTCTCAGTAATGATGACAAAACCAGGTTTACGTGTGTCCATAGACTGATGACGACAGGACATTCCCAAAACATATGCAGAAATGTGCCTGATAAATTCCTCCTCAATGTTTTGTTCCAATCACCTGGATTTGCTAATAAGCAGATGTGGGATCAAGTCATTCCTTTCAAGTCTCAAGACAAATCCCAAGTCCTCAAAGAGTTAAAGTTAATGATATAATTAAGTGACTAATTAAATGATTGAGAATTAGTGATGAACACCTGCTGTTAACAAGCAGCATCACTGAAGAAAAGAGAAACACAAGAACTACAACTGACTTCAGCCACAGCCTCGGAGGAAATCAACTGAAAAAAAAGAAGAAAAAAAAGAAAAAGAAAAAAAATCAAGATCTGATTAAACAACTCCACAAACAGCATCACCAGCTTTACTCATTACTAACCAGACTGGCTTTATTTTATGTCTGCAGAAACTCTTATTGAGAATAACAGGTTTAGATGTTGATGATTTATTGGTCAAGGAAAGGAAAAAACACACACACGCACACACACACACGATGCCACCATAATTGTGGTCAGTATTTGCTTTAGTTTGTCTCTTGACCCTTTTTTTTATAGCAATTTCAAGTAATTTGTTTCTAAGTAATTGCATTTTTGTTTAACAGCAAATGTTTGCACATTGCTGAATCAAACGTTTGAAGTAGCAGATTATCTTGCACTTTCTGCTTATAACTCGTTTGAATGAACATCATGAAGTGGTCTCGCTTTGGTTTGTTGTCTGACATACAGCTATTACTGAACTACAAAATAGTCCTATTAGCCTGTTAACCTGCAGCCACATTTTGGGCTTCACAGCTGAAAATGACCTACCTAAATTAAAATGGTAACATTTTCTGACAATAATGTGCTACACACACAATTTGTGTATCTTTGGAAAGAAGACACTCTAGGCTTTACTATCCATCATCAGAGTTGATAATGCTCAAAAAAATAAAAAGTTATAGACACTGAAGTGCCTTGAAAAATGTTTTACCACACTGAATGTTTTTTTTTTTTATTTCATAAACAAATACATGAAATAAGTCCAGGAGCAATCCAGAAAAGTAATGGGTTGAAAGTCACATGTCTAATGAGTTTATATTTCAAATTTGAAGAAGATGGGATTCCTGAAATCCCCCCCCCCCCCCCCGTGTAATGAAAATTACCACTAGATGTATTGAAGAATTCCACAAACTATTTTAGTCATTATACATAGTTTTCAATTATATAATAATAGACAGAATTTTATACATCATATTAGTGATTTATTTGAGCACTAAAAATACAATTAGAATAATTTGAGTAATAAAAAAGAAGAAAAAAAAAGAAAAAAATAAGAATTTGCTTTGTATAGTAGCATACATACTCAATACTCTGCACTGCCAGACATAAACTGATATTGCCAGACATTCACACTGATTGCAGTCAGTAATCACACGCTGATGTGCGTCCATACAGATGATAATCATACAGATGGGCCATATCATCAATAATAGCCGGTCATTGACAGCATTCTGATAGCAGTCATATAGTTGTTAATTACACGCTGATGTGCGTTCATGTAGATGATAATCATACAGATGGGCAGGGCTGGACTGGGACAAAAAATCGGCCCTGGCATTTTAAAATATATTTTAAATATTAAAAACATTTCACAATATTACTGTTTTTGCTGTATTTTGGATCAAACAAATACAGGCTTGGTGAACAGAAGAGACTTCTTTAAAAAATAATTAAAAAAATCTTACTGTTCAAAAACTTTTGAATGGTAGGCTATAGAGTATAATGTTACAAAAGCTTTTTTATTTCAGATAAACGCTGATCTTTGGATCTTTCTATTCAAAAGAATCAGAAAAAAAATACTCGACTGTTTTAAATATTGATAATAATAATAATAATAAATGTATTTTGAGCAGCAAATCAGAATATTTTGATGATTTCTGAACATCATGTGACTGGAGTAATGATGCTGAAAATACAGCTTTGATCACAGGAATACATTACATTTTAAAAATATATTCAAATAGATAGCAGTTATTTTAAATAGTAAAAATATTTCACAATATTACTGCTTTTACTGTATTTTGGATAAAATAAATGCAGGCTTGGTGAGCAGAAGAGACTTCTTTAAAAAACAGGTCCGACAATATCGTGTCTTTTCGAATTTAAATCTAGATTTATTCGCATTGGCCCATGGAAACCTCTATGAACACACTTGACTTGACTTGGCAAAAAAATAGCGGGGGACGAATTTACGGTTTATTAAAAAGTGTTAAATAAAAATAAAAGAAAATATTAAAAAGCGTATTCTGCACTCATGGCGCACGTGCACACATTAGGGTAGATGCCTGCCTCCGTTCCGAGTCCCTTATCAAGCACTTCAGATTCAACTACTCTCCCCTCCCAGTTTTGACAATATGGGACCTTTAATATTGAATTTTTGTAAATAAATATTACATTTGAAATTGGTCAGTGTTAAAAAAAAAATTCTGTGAAATAACTTAATGTAGCCCTACAAGAGTGTTTGCTTATAAACTGTCTAAAAAAAAAAGAAAGTCACGTTTTAGAGAAAAAAAAAAAACCTATAAAAAAAACTTTCAAAGCTGCTACATAGTAACAACTTTCTACTTCGAGGACCTTGATAGAAATGTAGTGGAGTGAAAAGTACAATATTTGTCTTTCACATGTAGTGAAGTTAAAGTCATAAGTTTCCAGAAAAATAATACTCAAGTAAAGTACAGATACTCAAAAACTGTACTTAAGTACAATACTCAAGTAAATGTACTTAGTTACTGTCCGCCTCTGGAATTAGGACTGTCAATGATATATATATATATATTTTAAATCTTAATAATTGCATGATTTGCTCATTAATTAATCTAATTAGTAGCAAATAATTATGTATCAATATTTGCTGAGAAAAAACTCTAAATGCCCCAAATAAACAATTAAAATATGAATTATCCTTTTAGACAGTGACATTAAATAGACAAAACATCTATCATAAGAGACCCCCTCGTATGATTGTAAAGCGCTTTGTGTGTACAACAATACACAATAAAGCGCTATATAAGTGTCTCATTCATTCATTCATTCAAAACACAACAAAGTGGCCTTAACGTTAATGTTGTAATTCTATGACTCTCCTCATTAATTCAACACAGTCTTGTATTCTGTCTGGAATATGTTTCCAGCCTCTGCATCACATCTTGCTCTTCAAACGGATAGTTCACCCAAAAATGAAAATTCCCTCATAATTTACTGACTCTCATGTCATCACAGATGTTTATGAATTTATTTCTTAAGATGAACACAAGCAAAGATTTTTAGTCCAGATAATGCAAGGGTACAGAACCACTTCAGAAACCACACAAAGTGAACATGACGGTCTAGTTTAATATTAGTACACAGTAACATCCTGAGTGTTAAAGTAACACTGTTCGGATCATATATGGTCCCACTCTAAAAGAGTGTTAAAGAACACTGAAGCAGTGTTAAAGTTAATGAGATAATTATGTGATTAATTAAGTGCTGATTGAGCACAAGTGATGAACATCTGCTGTTAACAAACAGAATCACTGAAGAAAAGAGAAACACAAGAACTACAACTGACTTCAGACACAGCCTTAGATGAAATCATCTGAAATAAAATATATTAAATCTCTCAAGATCTCAGCAGAAGATGATTAAACAACTCCACAAACATCAACAGATTCATGCATTACTAGGGTCATTCTATGGAAATGTCAATTTTTCTGTCCCTAGCCTTTACAGAAATATTACACTTGAAAAAAACACTTGGTTACATTCGTTTTATATATATTTTAAAATGAAACCATGTGTTATTTCAAAAATTACACCTTCTTGAGCCATCAATGTGGCAATATTTGTTTTTAGTTAATTATAAAGAATTCCAAACACCACAAAACTGCTCGTTACAACCATGTATAGAGGAAACGTGCTTTATTATGAGGTCAAAAACAGGTTTTTCTTCCATTTAAAATAAAATAATGTATACATTTACCAGATGCTTTTATCCAAAGCGACTTACGTTGCATTCAAGTTACAGTTTTATATTTTATCAACTCTTGCTTTCCCTGGGAATTGAACCCATGATCTTGTCGCTGCTAGCGCCATGCTCTACCATTTGAGCTACAGGAAAGCTATATATGAACACTCATCATACGATCCACAACAGTGGTGACAATAAATATTCATACTGCAGAGCACGATGGGAGTTTTTACTATGGTGTTACCCAGCATGCATTGCAGTGTGAAGCGTTTTGTTGATTGTCACCATTGTTGAGATTCATATGCTTATTCTTGATGTCTGTGTGTGTCTATATGACACAGTTGTTTGAAAAATTGTATGCACATGGATTTAAAATCATTCAAAATAACTGTTGGCTGCAACATTTTGTTCTCATACTGCAGTATCAGCGAGTTAGTTGTGCAAACCCTAGATATATAAATGGTAGAACAAAAACAAAAAAACATCTGGTCAGTTCACAATGATTATCTCACCACATAGAAGCATCTACTATGTACTCAGTGTAAAGCACTATTCTCTCTGCTTTACAACAACATATGCGCTGTTGCTAAGTAAAATCTAACACAGCAAGTGAAGGGTCAAGAGCCCAACCAAAGTAAATACTGATCTCCATGATGGTGGCATTGTTTTTAACCAATAAAGCATCAACATTTAAACCTCTGATAATTCTCAATAAGAGCCTCTGTAGACATCTGACAGAGATAAAGTCAATCATGAGTGAAGCTGGTGATGCTGTTTGTGGAGTTGTTCCTCTGCTGAGATCTTGAGAGATTCAATGTATTTTATTTCAGTTGATTTTATCAAAGGCTGTGGCTGAAGTCAGTTGTAGTTCTTGTGTTTCTCTTTTCTTCAGTGATTCTGTTTGTTAACAGCAGGTGTTCATCACTAATGCTCAATCAGCACTTAATTAATCACTTAATTATCTCATTAACTTTAACTCTGCTTCAGTGTTACTTTAACACTATTTGTAGTGGGACCAAATACACTCTGAGCAGTGTTGATTTAACACTGGGGATTTTACTGTGTATTATAGGCCTAATAGAAATATAATTTGCTTATTAATTCACATGCATTGGCCTATTTTATATACACACTGGTGGTTAAAAGTTTGAAATAATTAAGGCTTTTTATTTATTTCAAAGAAGATTAAATTTATTTGATCAAAAATACAGTAAAACAATAATATTATGAAATATTACAGTTAAAATAGTGTTTTTTCTATTTAGGATGTGTAACAGAGACGCTGGAGTTCTGTTAGAATCCATAAGCAGAAGTTTATTAGAGGTCAAGGCTTGAGACAGAGGTCGGTAAAACAGGCAGTGGGTCAAACCAGAGAAGCAAGCAGATCGTTCGTCATACACAGGGGCAGAAACAGAGACAATAGTGACAAGGCAGGCAAAGGGTCCAAACAGAAACATCAGTCAGATCAGGCGTCAGAACAAAGGGGCAGAGTACAAATACCGTGAGTCAAGATATCAGGCAGGATCAATAACAGGTAGGCAATCAGGAATTGAAGAATGAATAACGCTTGGTAAGGCAGAATGACTGGCAATACTTCGCGACGAGCACGTGAACAGGTCTCAGTATTTATGAGAGTCAAACAGGAAGTGACAGCAGAGGGAGCGGGTCAAGTTCAGTATTCAGGTGAGGGCTCCCTCTGCTGGCTTGGCGTTACAGAACCCCTCCCTCTAGGAGCGACTCCTGGAGCTCGACATGGACGTCCCCGTGGTTGTGGTGCTGGTCGATCGGGTCTGGCTCGATGAAACTCCTCGATGAGTGAAGAATCCAGAATGTCACGGGTGGCTACCCATGATCTCTCCTCAGGTTCATAGCCCTCCCAGTCCACCAGATACTGGAGCTGATCCCCTCTTCTTCTCGAGTCCAGTAACTCATTCACCTGATATGCTGGGGTTCCATCAAAGTCCAGTGGTGGTGGTGGTTCTGGGGCTTCATGGCCAGGGTCAGCTCCCGGGTGGACAGGTTTGAGGAGGGACACATGGAAGGAGGGAGAGATATGATAGTTAGCAGGAAGCTCTAATTGGTATGTTACATCATTGATCTGTCTTAGTATTTTGAAAGGACCCACATACCTGGGACTGAGCTTCCTGCTTGGTAGTCGTAACTTGATGTCCTTTGTGGAGAGCCAGACCCGTTGTCCTGGTTGGTAGGGAGGGTGTGGGCGACGACGTCTGTTGGCCTGGAATTCCTGTATTCTCACTGCCCGCTGGAGACGAACATGAGCACTGTCCCACACCCTCTCACTACACTGAATCCAATCGTCCACTGCAGGAACCGAGGAGGGTTCCCCAGACCACGGGAACAGAGGTGGTTGTAACCCCAGGACACACTGGAAGGGAGTTAAACCTGTAGAGGAGTGGGTCAGAGAGTTTTGGGCGTATTCTGCCCACGGTAGGAACTCAGACCATCTGTGTTGTTCACGGCTGCAGTAACTTCGAAGATACCTTCCTATTTCCTGGTTGAGCCGTTCGACTTGCCCGTTGGCTTGTGGGTGATAGCCTGAAGTTAGACTGACGTTAATATCCAATTGAGTGCAGAATGCTCTCCAGACCTGAGACGTGAATTGAGTACCTCTATCACTGACTATGTCTTCTGGTAGTCCATAGATCCTAAAGACGTGTTGGAAGAGAGTTTGAGCAGTTTCCATGGCAGTGGGTAGTTTAGGTAGTGGAATGAGAAGGCAGGACTTTGAGAAACGATCGATGATGACTAGGATAGTGGTGTTATTATTTGATGGTGGGAGGTCAGTGACAAAGTCGATAGATAGATGAGACCATGGTCGTTGAGGAATGGGTAATGGTTTGAGTAGACCTGAAGGCAATTCCTTTGGGGTTTTTGACTGAGCACAGATCTGACAAGACTTGACATAGTTGGTGACGTCTCGTGCCATGTTAACCCACCAGAAAGAGTTCTGTAGTAGTTGGAGGGTTCGAGAAATGCCTGGATGGCCGGAGCAGAGAGAAGTATGGACCCATTGCATGATTTGTGGTCTTAAAACTTGAGGTACATAATGCTTTCCAGGGGGTGTGTTTGCGGGTGAGGGATCTTGTTGTTGAGCTTCTCTTAGTTTTTCCGTAATATCCCAAGAGACTGGGGCTAGGATGATCGAGCTGGGGAGGATGGGACCGGAGGTGTGGTTTTCTGAGGAGGGGTCATGTTGTCTGGAAAGGGCATCTGCTTTACCGTTCTTGCTGCCAGGTCGATAGGTTACTGTAAAGTTGAAGCGTGTGAAGAATAATGCCCAACGGGCTTGACGGGGGTTAAGAAGTTTGGCACTTTTTATATATTCCAGATTCTTATGGTCAGTTATCACTTGAAAGGGATGAAGAGCTCCCTCAAGCCAGTGACGCCATTCTTCCACAGCTGCTTTCATGGAGAGTAGTTCCTTATTTCCAACATCATAGTTACGCTCTGTGGGGGTCAGTTTTCTGGAGAAGAAAGCACATGGATACAATTTACTTGGTTGCCCTTGTCTCTGTGAGAGTACTGCCCCTATGCCACAATCTGAGGCATCCACTTCGAGTATGAATGGTTCGTTCGGATCAGGATGCTTCAGGATAGAGGCTGTCGTAAATCGTTCCTTCAATGCACTAAAAGCGTTGTTAGCTTCTGGTGTCCAAACCAGCTTTGACGGTCTATTCCTGAGGAGTGAAGTGAGAGGGGAGGCCACCATGCTATAACTTCGAATAAATCTCCTGTAGAAATTGGCGAAGCCAAGGAATCTCTGGAGATCCTTGATGGTTCGTGGTTGTGGCCATTCAGTGACTGCCTGGACCTTGAGATTATCCATCTTGACGCCCTGTGAACTGATGTGGTAACCCAGAAAGGAGGTTTGATTGACGTGGAACTCACACTTTTCCTCCCTGACATATAATTGATTCTCTAGTAGTCGAGAAAGGACTGTTCTGACATGGGAGATGTGTTCCTGTTCAGTTTTAGAAAAGATGAGAATGTCGTCGATGTAGGCGATCACAAACTTATTCAGAAGGTCCTGGAAGATTTCATTGATGAATGATTGGAATATTGCAGGAGAGTTGGCTAGACCATATGGCATTACCTGATATTCATAGTGTCCCCTGGTCGTGAGAAAGGCGGTTTTCCATTCATCCCCCTCTTTGATCCTGACGAGATTATATGCACTTCGGAGATCGAGCTTGGTGTAGATCTTGGCCTCTCTGAGTTGTTCTAGTGCAGATGGTACTAATGGAAGGGGATAACAGAATTTTATGGTGATGTTGTTTAATCTTCTATAATCAATACAAGGTCTTAGACCACCATCCTTCTTTTCCACGAAGAAGAATCCGGTAGCTGCTGGGGAGGTTGATGGTCGAATAAAACCGGAGTTCAGAGCTTCGTCCACATACTCCTCCATAGCTTGACTTTCGTTTCTAGACAGTTGATATACCTTACTCTTGGGGGGTTGTGTGTTGGGCAGGAGATCGATGGCACAGTCCCATGGTCTATGTGGGGGAAGTTGAGTGGCTTTTTCCTTGCTGAATACGTCAGAGAGATCTTGGTAGTAATGGGGAATATGAACCTTCTTATGGGTTTCAGGACTTTCCACACTGGTTGTGAGACATGATTGGGGTTTTGCAGTGATACAATGATTCATACAGAAGGCTGACCAGCGTATTAGTTCACCTTGATGCCATGAGATTTCAGGGTCGTGAGTATAGAGCCATGGATATCCCAACACAACTTCGTGTTTCGGAGAGTCGATGATGTAAAAAGTGATGGACTCCTTATGAAGAGTTCCAACCTGGAGTGCAAGCGTCTTGGTTTGGTGAGTGATGCCTTTGCCAATCTGTACTCCATCGATAGCCTTGACTTGGATTGGGGGGGTGCATGGTTGTGTTGGTATTTGATATCTTTTGACAATGTCCTGGTGGATTAGATTCAGGGCAGCTCCAGAGTTGATCATCGCTGTGAGGTCAAGAGACAGGGTATCAAATCTTAAGACAACAGGGAGTGTGAATGATTTGTTACTTAAGAGAGCAAGATGGTCAATATTTACCCGGGAATTGCTTTGGAGCTTGTGGGGGCATCCGAAACTGCGGTGACCTGATTCACCACAGTAAAAACACAGGCGTTGATGTCGTCTCCGCTCTCTCTCACTCTCAGATAGTCGGGATGTGTTTAGTTGCATGGGTTCCTCCGGAGAAAACATTTCAACTGGGTTAGGAGTAAGAACGTGGGTTTGTCCACTCCTTACACTTTTCTTTTTAGGAGCTTGTCTCATGAGGTTATCAATCCTGATGGCAAGCGTGACAAAATCGAAGTAGGAGGATCCCTCACCCTTACATGCAAGTTCTGTCTGAAGGTCGCAGTTAAGGCTTTTATGAAAGGTAGCTTTTAAAGCAACATCATTCCATCCACTCTGGGCAGCGAGTGTTCTGAACTCAATGGCAAACTCGGCTGCGGTGCGGTTACCTTGTGTGAGATTGATGAGCTGTGTCGAAACATCTCTCCCGCCATGAGGGTATTCCAACACTTCGCGGAGCTGTTGAATGAAGTACGTCACAGAACTCCTCAGTCGGGGATCCGAGTCCCAAACGGCCGCTGCCCAATCGATAGCTCTGCCCGTCAAAAGTGTCATGATGAAAGCGCACCTCTTACCCTCTGATTCGAATCTCTATCCTTGGTGATCCAGATAAATATGCACTTGGTTAATAAAGCCTTTGCATTGTTCAGCTGTTCCGTCAAATTTATCAGGGAGTGCAAAACTTACGGTCTTCGGTGTGGGTGGAGGGAGAGATCGAATGTAGTGCGTGAGGTGCTCGTTGATGGTCCGCTGCTGGTTGAGTTGTTCCTGATATCCTTGGAGCAATTCTGTTTGGTATGAGACTGCCGCTTGCAGATTCGACACTTCCGCTGGATCCATAGGTGGCGAAGTATTCTGTAACAGAGACGCTGGAGTTCTGTTAGAATCCATAAGCAGAAGTTTATTAGAGGTCAAGGCTTGAGACAGAGGTCGGTAAAACAGGCAGTGGGTCAAACCAGAGAAGCAAGCAGATCGTTCGTCATACACAGGGGCAGAAACAGAGACAATAGTGACAAGGCAGGCAAAGGGTCCAAACAGAAACATCAGTCAGATCAGGAGTCAGAACAAAGGGGCAGAGTACAAATACCGTGAGTCAAGATATCAGGCAGGATCAATAACAGGTAGGCAATCAGGAATTGAAGAATGAATAACGCTTGGTAAGGCAGAATGACTGGCAATACTTCGCGACGAGCACGTGAACAGGTCTCAGTATTTATGAGAATCAAACAGGAAGTGACAGCAGAGGGAGCGGGTCAAGTTCAGTATTCAGGTGAGGGCTCCCTCTGCTGGCTTGGCGTTACAGGATGTTTTAAAATGTAATTTATTTCTGTGATCAAAGCTGAATTTTCAGCGTCATTACTCCAGTCTTCATTGTCCCTTCAGAAATCATTCTAATGCTGCTTAATTTGCTGCTTAATTATTATCTGTTATTATTTGTGATCAATTATTAATAATGGTTTATTATTGATATAATGGTTCTCAGTTAAAGAACTGCATTTATTTGAAATATAAGTACTTCGGAATTAGGGTTGGGTACCGAGAACCGGTACCAATATGGCACCGGTACCTATGTAACCGGTATGTACTAGAACCGAATCAGAACGCAGATTTCGGTGCCTCATTTCGGTGCCATGCTTGAGCAATCGATTAACATATTTGTCCTTTGTTTCTCCGAAACGCACGTAAGAAGCATCACAGGCTACAACTACAAATATTTCAGCAAAATGTATATTTTAGTCAGAGTTATTGCGCTCCTATTTCATTACGCGCTGTCTGTTTGGCGCGCATGCGCACGGCGGCGCTCATTCTAAATGAAGTCTGTGAAGTTTAGCAGAGAATCGCAAGGCAAAAGCTCACACACTTCTGACAGCAAAATGGAAATATTTCCATGGCTTTCTAACATTTACAGATGGAGAATATACCTGTGAAATGTAAGTTATGCATTACGGAAAACAGCAAACACATTAAACAGCATGAGTAGCATCTCTGTCAGCGGCACACGCAGCCTTTCTGTCAGAGCATCTGAGAGGTAGAGCGCGAGCCGCTTTAAACTGAAACTATAAACTATAGGCTACTGTATCTTACCAGTTTTTTTATAGCCCTTCATATAAAGCTTGTCACATGTTTAGAACAAATTGTATTATGCACTTTCTCCGCAGCAGTTCAGTCTGTGTCCTCCCTAGATATTTTATCAGATGCGCTCGTATCAAACTACTGTATATCAATATTAACTGTATTGCTTCATAATAACATATCGATTATAAAGAATATATCGATATATCGTACAAACTCTATATACCGCCCAGCCCTAGCTTTATTTAAAATGCCTAAAGCTAAAATACTCTTGTATTCACGTTTTTAAACCTGTTTAAACCAACAAAAGATTATAACCTTTTTAGTCCACAACACCAGTTAAATGCTTCCTTTTGTGATCTGATGTAGCTTCTTGTCACAGAATGAGGCAGAAAATATGTTCCATAGGCTACTAATGCATTGATTAGCAATGGATTTTAAATATACTTAATTATGAAAATACCAGAGATGGCTTGAATAACACAGATATATAATATATATATATATATATAACAAGTATCGGTTCAGGCACCGTTTAGGCACCGGCACCGTTTAAAAAGTATCGATTTGGCACCGGTATCGAAGAAAACCCAAACGATACCCAACCCTATTCGTAATAAGTGTAAATATCTTTACTGGCACTTAAATCAATTTAATTAAAGTCCCTTTTTGTATTCTATAATCTTTGATTTAATGCAACATTGTTGAAGAAAAAATATTAATTTATATTTTTTAATCTTACCCAAGACTGAATGGTATCAGATTTTCCACAAAAATATGAAGCAGCACAACAGTTTTCAATATTGCTAATAATCAGAAATGTTTCTAAAACAGCAAATCAGCATATTATTATGATTTCTGAGGGATCATGTGACACTGAAGACTGGAGTAATGATGCTGAAAATACAGCTTTGATCACAGAAATAAATTATATTTTACTATATATTCGTATAGAAGACAGCTATTTTAAATTGTAACATTATATATTTCACAGTACTGTTTACTGTATTCTTCATCAAAATAATTTGTAGTCTTTTCTACAATTGGAGAATTGTTCATTCCTTAAAATGATAGATGTCAAGCTCCTGCAAAACGACAAATACTGTATATGATGACAAATAGAAAGGGCCATAAAAACAGTCCGCATTCTGCACTATTCAAGTCTTCTAATCTAGACGATACCAGAGTATTGTGTCATATGGACTGATTATATGTATTTAACTTTAGTGATACTGTCCCTCATAAAAAAAATCTTTAAAATTATTTACTATTTTCCATATACACCAGAAAAGAGAAATTATAATGTAAAGAAGTATACCACTTATTTATGGTGTGGTGCGGTGTGTTGCCGACCAGATTTGGTGGGCCGCTCTGTGCCAAAAAGTCCAGGGCCACTTTTTGGCCCCAGTCCGCCCCTGAATCAAACCCATTAATTCAGCATTCTACCACGTTGCTCTACAGATTGAGAATGAATTGTAAAAAATAGAGTTTTAATAATTTGAATGTGATGGATTATCAACTAATTATGTACCTTCCCTTGTAGGTGCGTTCAGATGTAGTATATAATGTTTTTATTAACATCAAAGTGCATACAGCACCAAGTTTGACAGTTGTGGTAAATTATGTAAACACTGATTTGAAAAATAATGCTTTTTTTTTTTTCTTGTGCCTGCAGGTTCATTCAGACGGTCAATCTTTGTGGCACCAAATGCATTGAAAGTCACAGATCAGCTGGGATTCTGGAAAGAGGGTGCAAAGAAAAAGGATCTGCCTGAATCCCATCCTGCTGTTTCTCATCGGAGAGCTTGTCAACTTTGACTGTGAAAATTACTGACATTTAACACAACTCAAACTCATTTTACTGTATTATTTCATTTTACTAGCACTACCAGTCAAAGGTTTTTGTACCGTAAGATTTTTAATGTTTTTAAAGAAGCCTCTTCTGCTCACCAAGCCTGCATTTATTTGATCCAAAGTACAGCAAAACAATTTTGATTTTTTTTCCTATTTAAAATAAATGTTTTCTATTTGAATATATTTTTAAAATGTAATTTATTCCTGCGATCACAGCAGAATTTTTAACATCATTACTCCAGTCTTCAGTGTCACATGATCCTTTAGAAATCATTATAATATTCTGATTTGCTGCTCAAAAAACTATTATTATTATTCTAATTATTATTATTATGTTGAAAACAGCTTAGTCAATTTCTTTTCAGGTTTCTTTGATGAAGAGACAGTTCAGAAGAACAGCATTTATCTGAAATAGAAATCTTTTGTAAAATTATAAATGTCTTCATCTTCACTTTTGATCAATTTAAACCATCCTTGCTAAATAAAAGTAGTAATTTCCAAAATACTGAATCCAAGCTCTTGAATGGTATAGTGTATAATGTTACAAAATCTTTTTATTTCAGATAAATGTTGATCTTTGGATCTTTCTATTCATCAAAGTATCCTGAAAAAATTTACTCCACTTTTTTTTAATATTTATGATGATAATAATAATAAGAAGAAGAAGAAGAAGAAGAAGAATTGATTATCAGCATATTATAATGATTTCTGAAGGATCATGTGACACTGAAGACTGGAGTAATGATGCTGAAAATTCAGCTTTAATCACATGAATAAATTACATTTTAAAATATATTCAAATAGAAAGCTGTTATTTTAAATAGTAAAAATATTTCACAATATTACAGCTTTTGCTGTATTTTTTATCAAATAAATGCAGGCTTGGTGAGCAGAAGAGGCTTCTTTTAAAAACATTAAAAATCTTACCGTTCAAAAACTTTTGACTGTTAGTGTACTTACTTGTTTTTGCTTTTCAGTATGTGTATGTTTTGCCATGATACAAAGTGCCCAGGGGACTGTGATGATGCCCTTTTTTTAGCTGGTTCATCCTAGAGATCAAGACTTGTCATTTGTACTTTTAAAAAGAAAATGTTCAACAATTAAAAATGATATTATCAGAACTAATGCTCATGAGTTATTGTGATTTTTATGGGGTAGGGGTGGTAAAAATCATGGATTACAGTGCTGAACCACAATTTGATTATTTTTTAAAGGTAAAAAATGTTTAAACTACATGAAAATAAACACTACAGCACTGATACTGTAAATAAAAATATGGTAATAATATTGTAAATGAAAATACGGTAATACTGTATATGGAAATACGGTAATAATACTGTAGATGAAAATACGGTAATACTACTGTATATGGAAATATGGTAATAATACTGTAAATGAAAATGTGGTAATACTGTATATGACAATACGGTATTAATACTGTAAATGAAAATACAGTAAAGCCATTATTATTATACTGTAAATGCAATTACAGTAATAATACTGTAACCATTTTTACAGTAACTTACTGGCATCCAGCTGCCAGTAAGTTATTGTAAAATTTACAGTAATCTTTTTACAGTGTAGAATCAGTTCTTCTGAAGCTCTCGATGTGTTCAGATGGTGTTTCTATTATGAATTTGATGAAATACAGACTTCCTCCTCGTTTCTTCTCTGCTGCTGTGTCACTGGTACAACTGAAACAGAGAGATCACAAAAAACAACAATGCATTAAGAAAAAAGAACAAACTGTACGGAAGAAAGCAGAATACAGAACTGCGGAAATATTTGCAGCATTTTTTTCCCCGTGTGCTCCATGCATCATGAGTTCCCCTTTGTTACCCTTGCGGCCTTTAAATGAAAAAAAAGTTCATTAGTGACAGGAAGAAGTAAATCAACACACTTCTCACACTTTCACTTTTCTTCCCTTGTCCTGTATTCAAATAGCATGGATTTCCACATTCAGTTCTGCAGAAACGACTGAAAACAGAAAACACACTCTTTAAAATATTGATAATATCAAGAAAATATTGGCAAATCACTTAATTAAATACATTATTACAGTACAATACATACAATATTATGTTACATTTATGATTAAGCAAACATATTTACCTGATGAGCAAATACAAACAAATGAGGAAACACACCAATAATGTATCAGGAGCCAATAACCACTAAAGAAGAAGTGAAACAGCACGACATAAGTTTCATATAAAATAAAAATGTGTTTAAAATTGCACATGAAGTCATTTGCCCAAAAACTGCAGGTTTGCGTGTATTATGATTTGAATCTGGATCCTGTTAAACACAGATGAGACACAAAGCTGTGAAGCTCTTATGTGTTTGTATTAGTTTTTATATTTTTATAGTCTCACACTTTGTCCTGTACGTCAGTTCAGTGCACAGCAGCTGATTGTCCATAAACACAACTGTTCAACTATGCAAAATATATGGAGCTGTAAATCCATATAAGATAAACCACTGCCTGCACTGTAAAACCTGACAAGTCACGGTAACTTAAACCGTTTGAGTAAACCGAGTGCCTTAAATATTTAAGTTTTTAAAACTAACAGTTATGAGTGCTCTGAACTTATTTCAGTTGAGTTCACTAAAATAAGATATACATTGCAATTTAGTGATTAAGTGATTAATTAAGTGCTGATTGAGCATTAGTGATGAACACCTGCTGTTAACAAACAGAATCACTGAAGAAAAGAGAAACACAAGAACTACAACTGACTTCAGTCACAGCCTTAGATGAAATCAACTGAAATAAAATACATTAAATCTCTCAAAATCTGATTAAACAACCCCACAAACAGCATCACCAGCTCCACTTATTAATAACCAGACTGACTTTATTTCTGTCAGACATCTACAGAAGATCTTATTGAGAATTAACTAAGGTTTAGATGTTGATTTAGTTTAATTTGAAGTAACCATGTTAGAGATCAGTGTCTGCTTTAGTTGAGCTCTTGACCCTTGACTTCTATGATCTTGTTTTTTCTGGTTCTTTTTTTAATGGACACCATTGTTGAGGTTCATAAGCTGATTCTTGATGTCTGTGTGAGTCTTATTTCTACTGTAGATGAATATTGTTTGTGGCCAAACTGTTTAGAAAGTCCTTTATATTAACTGTCTGGCACAGAATCACTGGCTCTTAGAATCACTTTCACTATAATCAATACAACATCTATTTAACCAGAGATTAGACACACAATGAGTTTATGTTCACTCTCAATGAGATCAGATCACTAACAGATGATTGTCATTATAAATACATGACAACACCAACTACTGATCATTTTTTCTGAGCTTTTGAGTTATAGCAAATATGTTTGAGGAACACATGATTACAACAACCAGAAAAACCCCCCACAAACACAGAAGTTAAGGGTCAAGAGCTCAACTAAAGCAGACACTGATCTCTAACATGGTTACTTCAAATGAAACAATAAATCAACATCTAAACCTTAGTTAATTCTCAATAAGATCTTCTGTAGATGTCTGACAGAAATAAAGTCAGTCTGGTTATTAATAAGTGGAGCTGGTGATGCTGTTTGTGGGGTTGTTTAATCAGATCTTGAGAGATTTAATGTATTTTATTTCAGTTGGTTTTATTTAAGGCTGTGTCTGAAGTTAGTTGTTGTTCTTGTTTCTTTTTCTTCAGTGATTCTGTGTGTTAACAGCAGGTGTTCATCACTAATGTACAATTATCACTCAATTAATCACTTAATTACTTAATTGCAATGTTTATCTTATTTTAGTGAACTCAACTGAAATAAGTTCAGAGCACTCATAACTGTTAGTTTTAAAAACTTAAATATTTAAGGCAATCAGTTTCCTCAAATGGTTTGAGTTAACTTAACTTGTCAGGTTTTTAAGGCAATTGGTTTACTCAAACGGTTTGAGTTACCCTAACTTATTGGGTTTTACAGTGTTGTAGGTGCGTTCAGATGTAGTATATAATGTTTTTATTAACATCAAAGTGCATACAGCACCAAGTTTGACAGTTGTGGTAAATTATGTAAACACTGTTTTGAAAAATAATGCTTTTTTTTATTTTTCTTGTGCCTGCAGGTTCATTCAGACGGTCAATCTTTGTGGCACCAAATGCATTGAAAGTCACAGATCAGCTGGGATTCTGGAAAGAGGGTGCAAAGAAAAAGGATCTGCCTGAATCCCATCCTGCTGTTTCTCATCGGAGAGATTGTCAACTTTGACTGTGAAAATTACTGACATTTAACACAACTCAAACTCATTTTACTGTATTATTTCATTTTACTAGCACTACCAGTCAAAGGTTTTTGAACAGTAAGATTTTTAATGTTTTTAAAGAAGCCTCTTCTGCTCACCAAGCTTGCATTTATTTGATCCAAAGTACAGCAAAACAATTTAGATTTTTTTTTTTACTATTTAAAATAAACGTTTTCTATTTGAATATATTTTTAAAATGTAATTTATTCCTGCGATCAAAGCAGAATTTTTAACATCATTACTCCAGTCTTCAGTGTCACATGATCCTTTAGAAATCATTATAATATTCTGATTTGCTGCTCAAAAAACTATTATTATTATTATTATTATTATGTTGAAAACAGCTGAGTCAATTTTTTTTCAGGTTTCCTTGATGAATAGAAAGTTCAGAAGAACAGCATTTATCTGAAATAGAAATCTTTTGTAACATTATAAATGTCTTCATCTTCACTTTTGATCAATTTAAACCATCCTTGCTAAATAAAAGTAGTAATTTCCAAAATACTGAATCAAAGCTCTTGAATGGTATAGTGTATAATGTTACAAAATATTTTTATTTCAGATAAATGTTGATCTTTGGATCTTTCTATTCATCAAAGTATCCTGAAAAAATTTACTCCACTTTTTTTAATATTTATGATGATAATAATAATAATAATAATTGTTTATCAGCATATTATAATGATTTCTGAAGGATCATGTGACACTGAAGACTGGAGTAATGATGCTGAAAATTCAGCTTTAATCACATGAATAAATTACATTTTAAAATATATTCAAATAGAAAGCTGTTATTTTAAATAGTAAAAATATTTCACAGTGTTACAGCTTTTGCTGTATTTTAGATTAAAAATCTTACCGTTCAAAAACTTTTGACTGTTAGTGTACTTACTTGTTTTTGCTTTTCAGTATGTGTATGTTTTGCCATGATACAAAGTGCCCAGGGGACTGTGATGATGCCCTTTTTTTAGCTGGTTCATCCTAGAGATCAAGACTTGTCATTTGTACTTTTAAAAATAAAATGTTCAACAATTAAAAATGATATTATCAGAACTAATGCTCATGAGTTATTGTGATTTTTATGGGGTAGGGGTGGTAAAAATCATGGATTACAGTGCTGAACCACAATTTGATTATTTTTTAAAGGTAAAAAATGTTTAAACTACATGAAAATAAACACTACAGCACTGATACTGTAAATAAAAATACGGTAATAATATTGTAAATGAAAATACGGTAATACTGTATATGGAAATACGGTAATAATACTGTTGATGAAAATATGGTAATACTACTGTATATGGAAATATGGTAATAATACTGTAAATGAAAATGTGGTAATACTGTATATGACAATACGGTATTAATACTGTAAATGAAAATACAGTAAAGCCATTATTATACTGTAAATGCAATTACAGTAATAATACTGTAACCATTTTTACAGTAACTTACTGGCATCCAGCTGCCAGTAAGTTACTGTAAAATTTGCAGTAATCTTTTTACAGTGTAGAATCAGTTCTTCTGAAGCTCTCGATGTGTTCAGATGGTGTTTCTGTCATGAATTTGATGAAATACAGACTTCCTCCTCCTTTGTTCTCTGCTGCTGTGTCACTGGTACAACTGAAACAGAGATCACAAAAAACAACAATGCATTAAGAAAAAAGAACAAACTGTACGGAAGAAAGCAGAATACAGAACTGCCGACATATTTGCAGCATTTTTTTTTCCGTGTGCTCCATGCATCATGAGTTCCCCTTTGTTACCCTTGCGGCCTTTAAATGAAAAAAAAAAGTTCATTAGTGACAGGAAGAAGTAAATCAACACACTTCTCACACTTTCACTTTTCTTCCCTTGTCCTGTATTCAAATAGCCTGGATTTCCACATTCGGTTCTGCAGAAACGACTGAAAACAGAAAACACACTCTTTAAAATATTGATAATATCAAGAAAATATTGGCAAATCACTTAATTAAATACATTATTACAGTACAATACATACAATATTATGTTACATTTATGATTAAGCAAACATATTTACCTGATGAGCAAATACAAACAAATGAGGAAACACACCAATAATGTATCAGGAGCCAATAACCACTAAAGAAGAAGTGAAACAGCACGACATAAGTTTCATATAAAATAAAAATGTGTTTAAAATTGCACATGAAGTCATTTGCCCAAAAACTGCAGGTTTGCGTGTATTATGATTTGAATCTGGATCCTGTTAAACACAGATGAGACACAAAGCTGTGAAGCTCTTATGTGTTTGTATTAGTTTTTATATTTTTATAGTCTCGCACTTTGTCCTGTACGTCAGTTCAGTGCACAGCAGCTGATTGTCCATAAACACAACTGTTCAACTATGCAAAATATATGGAGCTGTAAATCCATATGATAAGATAAACCACTGCCTGCACTGTAAAACCTGACAAGTCACGGTAACTTAAACTGTTTGAGGAAACCGAGTGCCTTAAATATTTAAGTTTTTAAAACTAACAGTTATGAGTGCTCTGAACTTATTTCAGTTGAGTTCACTAAAATAAGATATACATTGCAATTTAGTAATTAAGTGATTAATTAAGTGCTGATTGAGCATTAGTGATGAACACCTGCTGTTAACAAACAGAATCACTGAAGAAAAGAGAAACACAAGAACTACTACAACTGACTTCAGTCACAGCCTTAGATGAAATCAACTGAAATAAAATACATTAAATCTCTCAAAATCTGATTAAACAACCCCACAAACAGCATCACCAGCTCCACTTATTAATAACCAGACTGACTTTATTTCTGTCAGACATCTACAGAAGATCTTATTGAGAATTAACTAAGGTTTAGATGTTGATTTAGTTTCATTTGAAGTAACCATGTTAGAGATCAGTGTCTGCTTTAGTTGAGCTCTTGACCCTTGACTACTGTGTTAATTTGTTTTTGTCGTTCTTCTTTTCTGGTTGTTGTAATCTTGTGTTTCTCAAACATGTTTGTTACAACTCAAAAGCCCAGAGAAAGTGATCAGTAGTTGGTTGTTATGTTTATAATGACAATCATCTGTTAGTGAACTGATCTCATTGAGAGTGAACATAAACTCATTGTGTGTCTAATCTCTGGTTAAATGGATGTTGTATTGATTATAGTAAAAAAGATTCTAAGAGCCAGTGATTCTGTGACAGACAGTTAATATAAAGGAAAACAGTTTGTCAAAAAAAAGTTTTCATCTATGGTAGCACTTAGACTCACACCGACATCAAGAATCAGCTTATGAACCTAAAGCAGACACTGATCTCTAACATGGTTACTTCAAATGAAACAATAAATCAACATCTAAACCTTAGTTAATTCTCAATAAGATCTTCTGTAGATGTCTGACAGAAATAAAGTCAGTCTGGTTATTAAAGAAAAAAAAAATGATGCCTCAATGCATTCTGGTTACTAGCATAGTACAAAACTCATCCATGGCTCCCAGCATGCATTGCTCAATGATCTTTTTTTTTTTCTTACATTGGTCACCATGTAAACCATCAAGCTGACTCTTGATGTCTGTCCTAAAACTACTGTAGATGAAAACTTTTTGTGGACAAACTGTTTGGAAAGTCCTTTATATTAACTGTCTGTCACAGAACCACTGGCTCTTAAAATCACTTTTACTATAATCAATACAACATCCATTTAACCAGAGATTAGACACACAATGAGTCTATGTTCACTCTCAATGAGATCTGGGCCGTATTTATCAAGCCTCTAAGAATTACTCTCAAGAACACTGCTAAGAATTGACTTAAGTGAAAAAAAAATCTTGGCTCAAAGCTGTGATTAAAAGTTAGTTATCAATCATCTCAGTCGTACTTTAAGCGAAGTGTAGGACTAAATCTTAAGTGTCAGTCTTAGAGATGATTCACGACACTTTGCTGTGCCACAAACGGGATTTTGGATGACGACATATGCATGGACCAATCACTGAATAGATTTCCTTAATTAAGCATATTCTCAGATAAATTCTCATAGAATGGTTAAATTCCTAATAAGAGTTTACATTCAACACACATTTGACAATAAAGACTTTTCAAGAGAACACATTATGGCAAGGAAACGAAGCATCATCACAACTTAATTTAGGGTGCCGATAGATGATAGTATAGTGTATCGACGATAGTCAAAGATATCGCCTGTTTCTGATGCCTTTGACGACAGCGAGACGATTATTATTATTATTATTATTATCCGTCAAAAATAGACTTTAATCTTTAGTGATGCAGCGCGGAGAGCGGCTTCAGAAACTTGACACGGCGCGGCTGATCAGCTCCGGTGCTGTGGAGCTGTAACGCGCCGCAGACGCGTGCAGTGTAAATAAGGGGTAAGAGATTTATTCATCATACAGTGTAGATCACATAATACTCGCGCTAGACTGAAGTCAGTTATGATGTTGTTTGGTAATGTAAATGTTCTTTGCTCATTTTGAATAACTGAGGAAATGTAACTTGTTTGATTAACTGCTCGTCGCCAAACATTTCAAAGACTCCTCTCCTGAAAGATTCGCGCACGTCTCTGTCTCTTCAGCGCCATCACAAGCCCCTGCTGGCAACTCCTAACCACTTGAGAGACCTCTCCAGCTGTCTTAAATAACTGCGAGAGTAAGAGTGATTCTTAGCTTTAAGAAATTTGATAACTTGCTTTTATACTTAAGTTTGAAAGTAGGAGTAAATTTCATGAATTCTCAGCTTAAGACTAAAATGGCACTTTGAGAAGCTTGATAAATACGGGCCCAGTTCACTAACAGACAAGGCCGTAACCATGTCTTGAACATTGGGGGGGCCAATTTTTGCGTGCACATATATGCTTTAATTGACACGCACACACATTATTACTCACACACAGAGACTTGTCAACACTACCCCGCGACTTTTATTGTAATAAAATAGTTTCCATACTGAATCTATTATATTTCTCAGCAATGACGTGTTTTTGTTGTTTGACGTGTTGTTTTATTGTTTGTAGGGACAGACAAACAGATGCAGATGATTTACACGCACATTTTATCTCTCTTTCTCTCAAAATGGGCATATTTTTGAAAATGTCAAGTAATTTTGAGATATTTTTAAAAAAGATTTTGAGAGATTTAATGTATTTTATTTCAGTTGATTTCATCTAAGGCTGTGTCTGAAGTCAGTTGTAGTAGTTCTTGTGTTTCTCTTTTCTTCAGTGATTCTGGTTGTTAACAGCAGGTGTTCATCACTAATGCTCAATCAGCACTTAATTAATCACTTAATTACTTAACTGCAAGTTTTAAAACTTACATGGTTTAAGTCAAGGGGAATTGGTTTACTCAAACTGTTTGAGTTACCCTAACTTGTTGGTTTTTACAGTGTATTAAACTTTAATAAAACTGAAACTATACTATATAAACACTAAACTAAAACGAACAAAAATATTAATGAACCTAATAAAAACTAAACTGAATTTTATAGAAAATTTGAAAACGATATTAAAATATAACGAATAAAAAAAATCTAAACTATAATAACCTTGCATAGACCTCTATATAAAATTGTAAATGTGTTCAGCATTCTGCAACAAATATTTTTCCGATTTTCTAGACTATTTTAAGTCGTACAGTAAGCAGTACATATTAAAATCCCGCGCATGGCTTTAGCAGGCATGTATACATGATACTAAGTGGAGCAGATGGTGCCTGAGACCTCTCGAGCTCAACAGCGCCCCACAATTTTGCAACATAGATCTGTGGTGAAAAGGGGAACTGCAGCGCGCTCTAATTGAGAGCCATTGGGGCAGATTTGAGACCCCGCTTATTTTCACGTTATCTAAACCTCAATCCACCAAGACGACATCAATCCGCTTCAGCTATGTGTCTGCATCAGGTCAGTAACTTTGGCATGTCTGTTGTTTTTTTTTTTTTGTTGTTGTTTTTTTCTATGTGGAGTAGTGGATCAAATTAACAAAGTATAAATCCTTTAGTGTGTGTGCACACATAAATAGCCTTTATATGGTTCTATTGTATTTGTTTTGTTTATTCTGAGAATAGACATATGATCGTCTTTCCTCATCCGAACTACTGCAACATTTATAACATTCTAAATCAACACTTGGAGGTGATGAATACTATATTAAGGCAATTATAATACAGCATTTTATGCGTGTTCTTCGAGCCTGTCTATCAAGCGCGCCACGCACAGGATAACACAAGGACATCTCTGCCAAAATTGTGTCCGCGTGTGTTCAGAGATTAGAATATAAAGCTTACAAAATGTTTTTCATATATTCTTGCTAAGACCCAGAATCTGCCCCGCCTAAATTTACGGCCTGGGGCCGCTGATTTAAACGTGTAAAACGTCTGAAGGTCATTTTTCTCTCTTGTTTGAGATCGTCACCTGTGAACGGTGTTATTTTAATGATATCCAATAGAGAGCAGACACCTGTCGCTAAGCACAGGTAAGGGCGTGACGCGTGAGGTCGCCATGGAAATGATGCTTATATAAATCTGGTGTAAATGATTTCAGATCATCACTTTCATCATTCAACATTCATCCTGTTGCAGTTTCTCAACTAACAAAAAGCTCTTCATTCTTTTCATTTGTTTTTGTAATAATATAATGTGAAGTGATCTTAATTGGCTGTGTATTAATGATCATCAGAGACCTAGGCTATAGCTTTTCATATTGCAGAACAATACTTTGATGCCTTAAATATCGACAGTTGGCAACGGTTTGTGTGTGTGTTTAACAGAAGAGATTTGGAACAACAAGTGAGTAATTAAATTATGACTATTTTTGTTTATTTTATTTGTATGTTATTTGTATTTATTTTTTAACTGTCCCTTTAACAAGCAGGCTAGTTAAACAACACAAGTGTTGTTTTAGTCCCTGAAATGTACAAATATATATATATATATATATGAGAATATGTAGGATACCTACACTGAAAAAAAATTGGAGTAGGATTTACTTGAAAAAAGTTAGGAAAGTTTTTTCACTTAGAAAATGTGAGTAATTTCAATAGAATTCCCAAGTAAAAACTAAACACAAGGAACTGTAGCTTTAATTAGAAAATCTCAAGTAAAGTTTACTTGGAATTTCCCAGTAAATTGTATTGACTGTTTGTTTATATATTTTACTACACAATAATCCTAGTTATCTTATTTAAAATTACCAAAGAAAATAAGTAAATTTAACATTGCCAGTTAGAGTTTGAGTAATTTCTACGTAATTATTTTAAGTAAAATCGGAAATTTTCAAGAACATTTCACTTTATCACGGTATATAAACTTTACTAAAACAACATAGCACTAAATATAACCATGCTATTAAAGCATGTGGTTCAATTGCACACATATAAATAAACATGTAGACAGCTTGTTATCCTTTCTAAGATAATATGTCCACTCAATAGAATTATCACCCAACTTAACACAGAGACATCAATACTTGGTACACCATAGACAATGATGGTAACAATCAGTGGTTATTGTTTGAGTATGAATGGGTCAATTTGATTAGAAAATGAACTCCATATGTCACAAAACAGTAAGTTACTAAACCTAACCTCAAAAGCTACCATAAAGCAGTGTAAATACAACTCAAAAACAGTGAAAAGTGTAACCTTTTTAATTATTCATGCCCCAGTGCATGATGGGAAAAAAACGGTCTCATAACTTTGATATTTACTTAAAGAATCCCTGTAAACATAACAAACAATTTCAGGTAAAATATATTTATAAGTTCAAATTTTAATTTCTACAAGCATAAATTGAGTACTAATATAGATTTTACTCCTTTTTTAAATTATTGCCTGAACTAAATAATTTCATGTATAAATTACATTTGTTTTTATGTAGTATTTACTTCAGCACAAAATCATTTTTCTCAGTGTACTATGTTTCTATTGGCCAGTATATGTGGAGTGGAATGACCACAAATAAAAAGGGAGGATATTAATTTTATTATTAAACTTTATTTTTTTTCCTGGCCGTCTAGTTCTGGAGTTGAGATTAATGTGTATTAATACTTTAAAGCACAACTGCTCACACTCCTGAAAATGTGCTGCTGCTCTGCGACACTCGAGGGAGTATGATTTGTTTCAGGAGATGAGAGGTAATGGTGAACAAGATCCACCTTCACTAGGTGAATTACTGAAAGTAAAAAGACGCCATGTTCAGGGGTTTACATCTTATAACAGGATAATTAACGGCCCCATATTTCGTGGTATAG
This sequence comes from Aspiorhynchus laticeps, assembly GCA_023376895.1. Classification (NCBI taxonomy): domain Eukaryota; kingdom Metazoa; phylum Chordata; class Actinopteri; order Cypriniformes; family Cyprinidae; genus Aspiorhynchus; species Aspiorhynchus laticeps. The sequence goes on along the minus strand of JALXFT010004641.1, from coordinate 60,606 downwards.
GTTCAGAACATATTTTTCTAGCTTTAAAATGGTCTGCTTTTTGTCTTTCTGTTATTGTTTATGTGATAGGCTTGAAACCTGGATCGCTACAGTTTTTGTGCAAGCTGACTGAACAAATGGCAGAAACGACGATTAAGCAAATCACCTTGATATTTAGGACTTTGTTTTAATATTATAACATTTGCCTGTATATTTTTGTTTTTATAAACTAAATTATATACTGATCATCATCTAAAATTGTTCTGTATCCTATGACATCAATAAAAGGTTTGACGATAAAATATTTTGAGTTTGAAGATATTTTAATGCAGCTAGTGTAAAATGTTTTTTTTTTTTTTTCAATGCACTTCCCATCTAAATTATTTGCTGGACAGACACCTGCCAGCCCCAAGCTTATTGCCCAGTATTTCAAAGATGGGTTCTTGGCCTTGAACTGAAGCATCTAAAAGATGATCATGCTCACCGGTCTTTTGACAAACCCTCATATGTTAATGACAAGAAGCTAATAGAGTAATCTAGTGAGTCTCTGAATCTATGCAATCTCTACACAGTACAGATCATCATTGCCATCCATCCTCATTTCCAACGACACAAGAAAGACAACAACAGATCACTGAGAAAAAGTCTGAAGATACAACAAACATTGAAGAAATTATGTTTGATATAAAAGGGGTTTACAAGAAAAACCAAGGTAATGTTTTCACTTTAAATTTACACTTCTTTTTTTTTACACAAATAACATTTTAGTGAAATAAAATAATTACAGTGAAAATAAACAAATAATTGCGTTCCGAGCCAGTCTTTTTTTTCCCCTTCTCCCAAATCAGATTATACTGTTTCAGCTATTAAAATCATTCAGTTTTGTATGTAATAGAAAAGTGATAATATTTCGTTTTGTTTTTTTATAAAGTTAATTTAGAAAAACGTTTGGAGCATTTTTTTTGTTAGTTAAATAAGTTTTTTGTTTCTTAAAGTAACGACCAAGCGGCCAGCGGCAAACAGTAAGCTGATCATAGCCATGTTTGATCAATTTAGCCTTCTCAAAGATAAAAATAAAAAAATAAAATCTATAGATATGTTTTACAATGTTTTAACGTTAAACCTATAAATGTGCATCCTAGTTTGTGCGAGGCACCAGTGCAATCAATTGCATTTTTTTCAATTGAAACAACTTGCAGTAATTTTTGCTCATAAAAGTATGAGTAATACATCATTCGGAACTGTAAAGGGTCTACTTTACAAAGCTTTTTATAAAATATCAGGGCTCTAGACTCATTCTTCCCACTTTCTCAGTTGGTCGCACGAGCACATCATTTGGTAGCAAATTCTTTTCTTTTTTTTTGATACAACATTTGATTAATCAATGCATGCTGGTGAAGTTTTATCATAGTTTATAGTTATATGGTAATGAAAGTGTTCAACATTCAACCTGTTCTTTTTCATCAGTATTATTTGTGATTTATATTTTGTGACAGAAATTCCTCTTTTTCACTTTCACGTTCACGATCTTGGTGTCAGCTTTACAAGAAAAGATAATGGTCTGTTTTGCTTATATCTAGGGATGCACCGATACCGATACTGGTATCGGTATCGGGCCCGATACTGAGCTCATGTACTCGTACTCGTACTCGTTAAAATGCCCAGATACCAAACGCCGATACCACACAGCATGTGATAAGTGCCATATTCAGACAAAGAAACACACAACAGAATAACATTTCTTGTGTGTGCATTTAAAGCGTTTCCATTCTGTTTATAGGCTACGCACTAATGCTCATCAAAATAGATGGAGTGTGATATCTTTAGCTTGTTGGAGGACCATGTATCCCGAGATGAAAATGTTGGATCGCGGTAACTTTTGTTCTTAAAGCTAAAGACAAATACGGGAGAACACATTCAGCATTCAGCACTCGTTTCAGTGGCTTGGTGTCAGTAATGGTCGCACGAGCACCACAGTAACCGACTTCTGCAGTTTAATTATAGTTCAAGAGAATCAAGCTACTGTAATGTTTATGTAGCATTAGTAAATTAGTAACGCTAAAACATTTTAATAATCATGCCAAAATTTAGATTTACTTAAGAAAAAGAGCATACAGTTTAATGAAGTGAACAAACTTTCTCATTCTAACATTTATTTAAAACTATCACTTGTGAACCCTCGCTAATACTGCGTATTGTATAGAATACAATATAGACTTATTTTTTTCTTCTTTAAGCTGAAAGAAAATATTTCTAACAAAATTATTTCTAATAGACAAAAAAAACAATGTCTCTCCGCAGAGAAAAGACGGACAAAAATCACTGAGGATTTGGAAAACGTCAGACAGAAATACTGCCTAGACTTTTCAAAGGACATCATGAAGGCAAGTGAAGCATCAGAATGGAAAGAAGAAAGTTTCATGTATATAGTAAATTTAGCCTATTGCAGACAAATCATCTCATTTCAGTCAAATGAATAGCCTACATGTTTAATTGCCAGCTTTGATTACATGGTTGGAGTGAGATTGACTTGGGCTATATCACACATCACACATGAACGTAACTGATAGCCTATATCTTTCACTTTTAACACAAGCATACAGTAAGACCTAATAAAATATACAATGCAAACAATAATCATCATTTTTGTTGTACAACAATTAATATTTTTACCTTTTGTTTTTGAACTGATACCATTTAACTTCATCACTGATTTAATTTCCAAATACATATTCTCAGTTAAAGTTAAATTTAAACCATCTTGTTTCAAGATAAATATTTTAAACAGCAATTGAAGTCAGTCTTTAATAATTTATAATTAAACTAAGAACTTCACACAAGCCCATAATAAATGTCACATTGAAATGTGTTGTTATATTTGCGAAATAACTCCAGATTATATCCGTTTGCTTTCTGCTTCTGACAGTTTTCTCTAGCTCAGTTTCTATAAAGCGTTTTTCTGTCCTGCAGATCTTCAATGACCCCGTTCATGGTCACATTGAGCTGCACCCGCTGCTGGTGAAAATGATTGATACTCCTCAGTTTCAGAGACTCCGATACATCAAACAGCTGGGAACGAAATATCTGGTGTATCCGGGCGCCACTCACACTCGCTTCGAACACTCACTTGGGTAAATTTTCCCTCTATTTGGAGACTGGACCGTTGCATTATTTTTCCTTGAAATACACTAATTCTGTTTGTGTTTGTGTGTGTTAGTGTGGCGCATTTAGCAGGATGTCTTCTCAAGACTCTACATGAGAATCAGCCAGAACTCAACATTACCAAACAGGATTTCCTGTGTGTTCAGATCGCTGCCCTGTGCCATGACATGGGTGAGTACCAAACATTCATGTGAATATTTACATAGAACATCTTTAAAGAAATCGTTAAAAGCAAACTGTGAGTACCAAACATTCATGTGAATATTTACATTGAGCATCTTTAAATAAATCATTAAAAGCAAACTGTGAGTACCAAACATTCATGTGAATATTTATATTGAACATCTTTAAAGAAATCGTTAAAAGCAAACTGGTGTGTATTTCATTGCTATTTCTTTATATGTTGGTTTAAACAGTTTATTTTATTTATTTATTTATTTTTCTTTTCCCATAGTCAACATATGGACAATGGGGTAATAATTTGCACAGTGTCCACTTTATTTCCCTTATGGGTCTCTTCTAAGGTTTTCATTTTATTTTATTTTATTTTATTGTATATATATATTTTTTTTTAGAAGAATGAGATTCATAATTGAACTTATAAAAACAATAATTATGTATAATAAAACATGTTACCTTGTCCTTTCAGGTCATGGTCCGTTCTCTCATTTGTTTGATGGCATGTTCATCCCTGAAGTCCAGCCTGGTAAGTGTCTGTTTTCTCACTTCAGTGATTTCAGCTTGGCATTTAAGCAAGCAATAATCAATATTTATTAAAGCTGTTGAACACGTAAATAAACACATTTAATGCTAAACCACACGCAAGGCAAATATATAATGCATGCAACTGAAAGAAAGATGGAGATCAAAATATTTTGCCATTGCTCAATAATTGTTGTGGTCTTTATTAAATCAATGTAGTAGTTTGTGTTTGTGTGTGTGTGTGTGTGGAGACTGACAATTGTGTAAATGAGTCAGTACATGTATATGCACATTATTAAATCTGCCATACATAATACCTAAAATCTCTTTCATTTCTCAGATAAGCGTTGGGAGGTAAGCATCATAACTCTCCTGTACAGATACTAATATACATGTATTTCAAAGTCAGTGAGCTACATCGAATATCAAATCAAAACATGCAAACTTATTTAATTTCTTAAAACATGTTTCTGGTCTTTTTGAATTTAGCTGTTAAATATGGTAATAGAAAAAAAAAAATGACTGTGACTGCAATTACTGTAGAACGAGTGTAAACTAGAAGCAGTAAATGGCAGTAATGCAAAACTGTCACAATTTCATGATTTCCATGCTCTGAACATCCACCTTCAAAGTTGATTCTTCAGAGAGCATTTAGAATAAAACAAAAGAAATAAAAATGAATATAAACTACAAAGCAAGGTTATGTAATTAATAAGGCTGTCAGAATTAACATGTTAATTTTGCGATTAATCTTTTTCAGTTTAACGCATTAATGAAATGAAAGAAAATAATGCAGCATTATTTTTGTTTTCTTTTAGCTATTGTTATAGTAGACTATGTGAACATGCTATCAAGCACAATAAGACACAAAAGAGAAGTTTATTTGTTACTGGTGCGCTGTTTGTGAAGCAGCTCTCTGTGAACACAGGAATCCAACACAATGAGGCTTTTTCCCTCTCAGCCTCATACTCACCCGTCCCATAAGCACCTTAAACGCTTACTTTTATTATTAGGAACACTTGTGCTGCTAATTAAAAAAATAAAAAATAGGAGTAAAGTCAAAAAATTCAGGAGCACATTCTGAACAATAACAACAATTAGCCTTCCCATTACAAATTAATATTGTACTCCTTAAAGTGATTTACAGGGGCATTTTTTTAAACTTAGTAATGCCATTTTTTTTTTTTTTACTTTATTGAAAGTATATTTTATGTCAAATTCAGAAGTGTATTTTTATAAGCTTTTTAAAAAATTCTAATTAAAACAATGGAATAATAAAAATTAGTTACCGATTAAATAAAATCAGTATTAACTAAATTAATTTGTACTACAGAGGTGGCACAGAAGAACACAAAAGTGGCATGTAGGTATATTTACAGACATTTAATAAGGCTCAGAGGTGGCATGAGTGCAATTAAATTCATAAATTCATGTTGAGATAATTTTTTTAAATATAAAATTTTGAATATAGAAATATTCAATGATTTAAATAACTGAAATGATACTTTAAACATGAAACTAAAACTGCCATTAGGTGGCGGCAAATCACAGATTTTATCATTAATTGAATTCAATTCATCATGAATCATTAATTCAATTGATTCGTTCAAACGGCTGATTCATTCAAGAATGAAGCAAGTGACTGTCTTTATGAATGGGTAATTGAATCATTGACTCACTAGATTCATTTAAAAATGCAGATTCATTCATAAACAAAACACCACAGTGTTTGAATGGAGATGCGCAGTGGCTCGGCTGTGACTGTTTGAAACTATTTTCGTTGACGAAATAGAGCAAAATCAGGCAATACTGTTATAGTCAGACAATGCAAAACACTTAATATTAACTTTTTGTTTATTGAAATCACTCATTGTTCTTATATGCCAACAATCCCCCTGCTGGTCTGTCACAAAACAATGTTGTTACGTATCCTCGTGCATTTTTAAGTGGGTATATGGAAATTCTTGACCTTATAGTGGCTATAAGGCTACGCGACCTGCGTATCATGTAGACTACACCACTGGATAGGCGTCAGATATGCGTCATGTGCATCAGATTTTAAAGTGACAGCGTTGCTTTTAAAGTGAAACCTGCTGCAGTCTGTCATTAATGGAAATCAAAGAACAAAATAAAAGAGAAATCACTCAATTGCTCTAATCGCTAATTAACTTTTGTAGCTTGAAAAAATATTAAGCTATATTCAATTTATAGTTCATTCATATATAATTTATAGTTTATGTGAAGATTATTTTAAGTTGACTTAAAAGTAATTTTTTTCAAAACCTATTAAATGTAAAAAATAATGGCTTTTAATTATACTATAATGTTGAATGGCTGTAATTAATGGCTAAATTTGAGGGAAAAGTCAATTTAATAAAGACATTAGAAGCATTATTGGTATCATTGATACTGGCATTCATTAATAATAGGCTAGTTAGTAAAAATATGCCATTAAACTCATATTTAAATCAACAATAGGAAAGGTCGTAGCGCCAAACACTCGTCTGAAAGTCCAGTAGACCAATAATATAAGGTGTGTAGATCCAAAAAATACAAATATGGTTTATAGACAAAGGAGATCATCCAAACAGTCCAAAAAGGCTTATATCATTTATAGAGGTCACAAAATTCTGCACAAAAGTGCCAAAGGAGTGCAAAACGTTTTCACGTATTAACCCTTCCTCAGTGCCCTGTGCTACCAGGCACACACCTGCGCTCATTAAACCATGTATTACCGTAATGCACTTGATATCACGAAGATACACGGGAGATTTTAAATCTTTCCTTCTAATAGCGCTCATATGCTCAATGATCCGAGTCCTAATTTGTTTATTTGTCTTACCTACATATTGTTTTATACACAGACAAGACAACAGATAAATCACATTAGTGGAAGCACATGTGACCAGTTGTTTGATTTTACTGTATATGTGCGCTCAGTAATACAACTCCGAAACTCAAAACAACTCTTGCGTACATTTTTACATGCCGCGCATTTAAGGCAAGGATAAAAACCAGCATCCTTACTTACGTGCCCATCAATACCATCCCTGACATAAGTATCCGATTTAACTAAAAAGTCCTTAATATTCCTTGCTCTGTAATGAGAAAAAAGGGGGAGCTCCGCAAAAATCATTTTACCCGCCGGATCTCTAGATAGTATCTTTGGCTAGGCTGTTTATACATCAATGTTTCTTAATAATTTATTTAATGGCATAACTATAAGTAGAGTATGCAGTAGTGCATACTGCAGAGTACAATTTCTGTTTAGGTGATCTACAGACTGCATTTCTTACCCTATCCAAAGCGGCATCTAACCACTTACTTGGATAACCCCTTAGTCAAAAACTCTTATACATCTCGACCACTTTTTTTCAAAATCAGATTATACACTAAAAATGCGTTTTAAGCGAAGGAACTGAGTTGTGTGGGCGCTCGACGCATGTAAGATGCTGTTTTTATCCACTGGTTTACAATACAAGGTTGACAATAATTTTCCAGATTCTAAAAGGACTCTTGTATCTAGAAAAGTGTGTTGTGAGTGTTGATTTCAACATTAAATTTAATAGACTCGATCATATTATTTAACAAACTCACAAAATCATTAAACAAATCTTTCGAGCCCCTAAAAATACAAAAAAACTTAATCCACATATCCCTTCCACATGACAATATATTTCAAAAAAGGGTTATTATTCCAAATATATCTTTATTCTAAAAATCCCATACATAAACACACATAATCTGGGGAAAATTTCGAACCCATTGTAGCACCTTGTTTTTGCAGAAAAAAAATCATTCTCAAAAAGAACATAATTATTTTCCAACAGTAGCGTGATCATGTCAATAACAAAATCTGATGGTGGGGATTTTTCAACTCTTTTATCTAGTAAATATTTTATCACCACTATCACTTTATTATGTGGAATGTTCGTATATAATGAGACCACATCCATCGTAGATAAAAAAAAATCTCAGACTCCTCATAATTATCAATATTGATATCTGAAAGTTGTTTAAAAAAATCAGTAGTATCTTTCAAATATGAAGGAAGAGACTCTACCAAAGGTCTAAGGATACGATCCACATACTGTGACAGAAGTTCTATAAGACAGTCATTCGAAGCTACAATGGGGCGCCCTGGTGGTCCTATTGTAGCACATTTCTTTGCACAATTTTGTAATAAATGATATAAGCCTTGTTGCATTGTTTGGATGAGTGCGGATCTCCTTTGTCATTAAACTCATATTTACAATATAACTTATTTATGTTGTCTCTACATTCATTTGGAGATTCAATGTGAAATTATGACAATATAAATACATTGCATTAATATGTGATTAATCACGATTAATTGCAGAAAAATTGTGATTAATTAGTCAAGTTTTTTAATCGATTGACAGCACTAGTAGTTAATGTGTACACTTTAATTGTACTGATGAGTATTTGTATTGATCTTCTGAAGCATGAGGAGGCCTCTGTCGACATGTTTCGCTGCATGAAAAGGAGGAATGGACTGGACAAAGAGATGCAATTCTATGGACTGAATCTCCCTGAAGACATCAAATTTATTGAGGAATTAATTCTGAAAGGACAAAAAGATGGCCAGGTAAAATGTGTTTAAGCTGCTGTTTCAGTATTTATCATGATACAGTGTTTAAGGTGAAAATATTTTCCATCTTGCAGTGGTCAATGACGGGCAGGACTGAGGACAAGTCTTTCCTGTACGAGATTGTTGCAAATAAAGTGAACGGCATTGATGTGGACAAATGGGACTATTTGGCTCGGTTAGTTGTATTTTAAAGTGCTGTTTAAATGGTTTGAACAGGTATTGAACAGCTGAAGATAAATAATTAATGTGGCCCAAGTGCATTTATGATATATCAGCTATTGCATTAGTGTAATTCCTCTCTTATTTTACATGCAGAGATTGTTATTATCTCGGCATTCCATGTGGTTTTGACTCTCAACGTCTGCTGAAATCTGCTCGAGTGTGTGACGTGAACAGGAGGAAACACATCTGCTTCAGAGACAAGGTGCCTGTTCATTTACACCATCACTATGTGTTTTTGTTCTTCACCAAGAAACTCAAAACTTTTCACTTATACCACGTCACAGCAGCCACAATAGCACTTATGTTTTATTTATGTTTTTCTTTTTATTAGAAAAAATCCCACATGTGTTAACTAAGTCGTGAAATAATCTCAATACTCAAATATGTGGAAATAGATGCATTTTCCACCTTTATAAATTATGTAGATCTATAATGGGCAATTGTCAAAGTTGCCTAATAATGTAGTCTATTAACTATGTAGAAAAAAACTGTCTATTTACTTAAGTAACAGACATGAGTGTCATACCATAAAATATTTTCAGTATGACTGACTGACTTTATGTATTTAATGTGAATTTAATAAAAACATTGTAAGTTAGGCTAAAATCATAACACTTTCATTGTACAGAAAGAGAGCAAGGAACATTTACATTATCAAAAAACATTTTCACTGACTTCAGTCTAGAGTTCAAGCACTCTCAAAAACTCCCATTAAAATCACTGAAGCTGTTTACACTGTGAAATGAGTATCTTACTTACAAGTTCGTACACACATCTGCACTTTGTTGTTTCTGACGAGAGAATTCACCAGATAGATGTATTCAGTCAGCGAGCGAGTGAAGAAAACACCAACATTTTAACGATGACTCATCTGAACGCCTCTGATTGGTCATTGTATTCACTTTGAATGGGCATGACGCCTCTGGTATTACACATGGAGCTCTCTCAAATGGCATTTTTACTATTACAGCTGTCGAGATTAACTAATCGTGAAATGTAGATCTACTCCCATTGCATGAAAGGTTGCAGTGCTGCAGTCATGTCTACTGAGCAGCACACAGCCTAATATTACAGAGTCAGACTTGTAACCGAAAGGTAGCGGGTTCAAGTCTCAGTATCGGCAGGATTTGTGGGTGGAGGAAGTGAATGAATGAATCCATTCCACCCACGACTGAGGTGCCCTTGAGCATGGCACCAAATCCTGAATTGCTCCACAGCACCGCAGCAAAAATGGTTACCCACTGCTCTGGGTGTGTGTTCATGGTGTGTTTGTGTGTTTATGGTGTGTTTGTGTGTTTGTGTGTGTGTGTGTGTGTGTGTGGTGGGTAAATGCAGAGCACAAATTCTGAGTATGGGACACACATAATGTCACTCACTTACTTACTCATATAATGATCAAAGTGCTCTCCTTACTGCAGCGTGATTTCTGCAATCTCATCAAATACTTTCATCAAACACAGTGAAAACATGATGTAAATTAGGTCACTGATATTGTGAGTTATGGCAAAAAGGAGGAATCAAATCACTGATAGACTCCAGCGATTATAAAGAGGTCGATCTTTGATCACTTTCTGTATATAAAATAAAGGCAGGTTTTTTCACCAAAAATGTCTTTTTTTTTTTACCTCACAAACAGACATGATTGATGGACAGACATGAGTTGTTCAGAACCTCCTTGATTTCACATGACAGTGATATATTTTTTTATTATGAACATTGTCAAACAATAAAAAGCAGTTACAGTACAAAAATACAAAATAATAATAATAATAAAAAGAAAATTAAATAAATAAAAAGTTATAATAACAAAAAAATAAATTACTAGACAGGGGTATAAAATGAAATAAAACACCAAAATAAATGCACTATAGTCTCTGGGATACTCAGATTGTATCAATATCTTATTTATATTTCTTTAAGAAAATATTAACAGGATATTTACGATGGATAATTCGAAAGGAAACTTATTTTATCTTATTAGTAATTAAGTATCTATTTGGAATCAACCAAACTTTCCTCCAGGCAATATCAGAGACAAAATAATTCCAATAAACTGTAACATTTGGAATTGATACAAAACCATTAAGGAATAACAAACGTATTGATTTATTAGAAGAAGAGGCAGAAAAACACTGTTTTCCCACCACTGAAATAGTAGGATCTAAAGAAGGTAAAACAGAAGGATAGGGGGTCATTTGAAAGAGTCTAATAACTCCAGATGGTATGGCATCAAAAACAATAGCAAATTCTTTCGGAGTAATAGGAATATTAAAACGATACAGAAATTCTTCATAATTTAATAAGTGGCCATTTTCATTAGATTTAAGAGTAAGATCTGCCTCGGTCCGTGTACTTGGCGGCCAACAGATTTTCCTTTTGAAATTAGAAAACCAAAATCGGGAATGGAGCGTTCACTCATTTTTTTGATTTAATATTGAAAGTAGAAAAATGAGAAAACGGCTCCTTTTTCGTTTTTTCATTTTCTTCCAATAAACGAAAAACAAGAATTCAGCTTAATTTTTCGTTTTTCGTTCAGGGGTAGAAAAATGTATTGAATGTTCAATTTCTACACGTGGGCGGGAATTAAACGCCCCTTTCTGCTGATTGGTTCAGCCGAAGATCAAACCGGGCCGTCATCAGTTCTTCCGCAGTTTAGCGAGGCAGAATAAAAGTCCTCCGCTGCTGCAGGTGTACAGTTTCTTGATGTGTTTGTTGACACTACATTTAATCTTTTTCTCATCAAACAACCATATTAACGAATAGCTTGACACAACTCGTATCGGCGCAGAGTTTAGACAGCACTTTCTTCTGTGTAGAACAGCAGTTCTCAAAGTGCCAGAGGGCAAAACATTGCTATAGCCTACCGTATTTTCCAGACTATCACATTTTTGATAAATGCTGTGATTTATTCCAAAGTGACTTATATGATGCATTTAACGTCAAATAATCTAAATGTAGACTTCTAGTAGGTGCGTCAAGTAGGCTATTTATGGTGTATTGATAGTTTTCAGTCACGTGAACGGCTTGAAGACTTGGAGGGCGAAACATCCATAGAACTGCTGCACAAGCGTGTCGATTTTTCATCTGTTTCCCAGCCGAAAATATTTAGATCACCTCTCAAAAGAATAAAAAAGGTATTTGTGGACAAAATTTAAGTTTTGGCCATTTGCAATCCAGGAATAACTTTTTTTGCTTCACTTTCACGATCTTGGTGTCACGCTTTACGAGAAAAGAAAAATTGTATGTTTTGCTTATATCTATACACCTTTCACTTTTTAAGACTAAAACAAAAGATGGATTCATTGTTATTCTTAATTAAAAAGCACCTAACCTTAATTAAAAAGCACCTATGGAGGCTTTCCTTATTCCTTAAAAAATAAGGAAAGCCTCCATAGTGTAACGTGAGGTAAACAGCAAAGATAACAAGCTTTTCAAAACGAAAACAAAAAGTCAAACTAAACTGGCTGTCGCTGACAGGACTTGCATGTTTTCTCTACAAGAATACCAAGATGTTCACCTTCTCTGGTTTAAGAAGCGGTCTTTTACTTTAGTTTGAAAACCAAATCCTCCGTTGAGCTCCGTATGCTGCGCGCACCTTTGCGCTCGTGCTGACGCGGCGAGTGAAAGCACAATGGGCACACGCTGCTCCCGCTCTGCATACCCGCCGCTTCTGCGCTGCCTCTGCTCTGCTTAAGCGTGTGGTGTGAAACCAGTCTCTACTGAAGCGCTGGCACCTGATCAGTGAAATCTTTCTCCTGCTACAATGTGCTGCGTCTGGCAGCACGACCACGTCAAATTTTTACTCGCACACTCTCAAAAAAATGGTCGCAGTCTAGAGCCCTGAATATATAAATTAATTTTATAAAATAAAGAAAACAATGATGTGCCGTCTCATCTTGAACAGGAGCACTTCACAAAAATGAACTGAAAGTCAGCGAATACATGACTCACAGACATAATAAATATATCTCTAGAAAGCTTTAAATTACTACTTTACGAAATAAATCAAATCGAAAACAAAAACTCTTTCATTATAATCCGTGAAGATGCACTTCTCTCTAAAGGCGAGTCTAATGAGGAGATGGCGAGTCAGGATCTTCATCTGATTCTTCATCTTTGAGACACTGACACAGAAAACACTATTAGTAAATAATTCAAATATCTCCTTACTATTTCCCCCTGACACATTCATGGTAATTACTTTTGCTGCGGTTTATGGCAAGCTTTATTGTGTGTATTTGAAGCAGAACTCTTCAGCAAATAGAATACCTATTCTATTTAATAAAAAAATAAATAAAAAAAATCCTAGCTACGTGTACTGTGCTAGACTAACTGAGACTTGTCATGGCACTTGTATACTGTTGCTCTCTCGATGGTCTGATTGCTTCTATTGTTCTCCTCATTTGTACGTTGCTTTGGATAAAAGCGTCTGCTAAATGATTAAATGTTAAATGCTAAATGTTCAGCTGCGCTGACGGCTCTCTGCTGCTGCGGGACTCTAAACACCGTCGAGCCGCTCTTGACAGTCGCAGCAGCATGGTCTCGTGTCGTTTCCACCAGCGTGGCAATTTTCTTCATCACTAATTGATGGATGTCTAAAATATAAAAATAAGGAGAAGCCTAAAACAGGCCCGAGGCCCGGCCCGCGTCTGAACTATGACGTGAAAATTGGCCCGATCGAATGCAGGGCTCTAGCGTTCCCCTCGGTAGAAATCACGTTTCTCCCTCGGGGGGCCCCCTCCCATCGTCGGGCCCTTAGAATCGTCCTAACTCCCCCCCCTCCTTACGGCGCCCCTGTGTGGCACTGAAGACTGGAGTAAATGGTTGAAGAAAATTCAGTTTTTTTGTTTTCTGTATTTTTGATCAAATAGGCTAAATCCAGGCTTGATGAGCATAAGAGACTTCTTTCAAAAACATTTAAAATAGCAATGTTTCCTAATTTTTGTACTGTATAAGTAAAAATATACAAAATTATATATAATATAATTTTAGCACCTCCTGGCAGATTCGAATAACTGCAGCTGGCAAGAAGGCAGATCTTAAAATTAACAAATCTCCGGGGAATGATGGTATTACAACAGAATTGTATAAGACATTCTCTGAACTCTTAGCTCCTTTCCTTACAGAAGTCTATTCAGAGAGTATTCTGAAATAATCTCTTCCTCCTAGCTTGACACAAGATGTAATCAGTCTGATCCCAAAAGCTAGAAAGGATCCACTCCTTATTGAAAATTGGCATCCGATCTGTTTACTTAACACTGATTACAAAATTCTTGCTCAAATTTTTGCCCAGAGATTACAGAAAATTATGAGCTATTTATTCGATGAATTGCAGTTTGGCTTTATTAAAAATAGGCATATTTCTAATAATATCATGTTAATTTGAGATATTCTTGACTATTCAGATTTGATTTCTGAAGACAGTTTCATCTTTCTTTTTTATTTCTACAAGGCATTTGACACAGTGGAACATTCTTTTATTTTTCGATGTCTTCAAAAATTTGGTTTTGGTGATTTTTTTTTATTATGCCATCAGGTCACTTTATGCTAACAGTAACTGCTCACTAAAATACCTAAAATCGTACGCTGCTCAGTCTCTCCATGTTGATAAGAACTCTTTCAAGAATATTGACAAAATGTTATTTAATTTCATATGGAAAAATGGCATACATTATATTTAAAACAATCTGTAGTTTTAAATACCTATGAAAATGGTGGTCTTAATATGTTAGATTTTTGTACGTTTAATAATACGCTTAAAATCAATTGGGCCAAACACTTTATTAAAAATCCAACCTCTATCTGGAACTTTATTCCATATTACATTTTCTCCAAATTTGGTGGATTTAATTTTTTATTACTTTGTAATTATAATGCTGAAAAATTACCAGCTAAGTTATCTAATTTCCATAAGCAGGCCCTTCTTGCCTGGGCTCTATTATACAAGCACATTCTCTCCTCATAAATATTTTATCTGGAATAACAGTGATATTCTGTATAAAAACAAATCTCTTTTTTTACCAGTGTTGGTTTGAGGCAGGTCCGTGTACTTGGCGGCCAACGGATTTTCCTTTTGAAATCAGAAAACCAAAATCGGGAATCGAGTGTTTTTTGTTGTTGTTTTTCTTTGTTTTTTATATTGAAAGTAGAAAAATGAGAAAACAGCTCCTTTTTCGTTTTTTCATTTTTTTTCAAGAAACGAAAAACAAGAATTCAGCTTAATTTTAGTTTTTGTCCAAGGGTAGAAAAATTTATAAACAGCTTGAATATTCGATTTCTACACGTTGGCGGGAATTAAACGCCCCTTTCTGCTGATTGGTCAGCCGAAGATCTTCCGCAGTTCCGTGAGACAGAAGTCCTCCACTGCTGCAGGTGTATGGATTCTTGATGTGTTTATCACATTTAATATTTTTCTCATCAAATAACCAGACAAATGAATAGCTCGATACAATCCGTTCTGGGGCAGAGTGTAGACAGCGCTTTCTTCTGTGTAGATATAAATTCTATGGTTTGCATGTATGATATGACGGCTGATATACCCTGGTCGCCCAGTAAGTTTGTTTAATTAATTAATCACTTTTAAATAAAATATTTTAAACACTAATACAAAAAGGAAAGAATGCATTGACTTATAAGCTATAGGCCTATTATAACGTTCAAGAACTGTGCCATTCTGATCTTACAATCAGAGAAACAGAGATAAAATACATACTCTTTTGAGCTTTATAATGTAGTCTTTTTCTTCTTCTTTTTTTATTGATTATAATTGAGACCTCAAAAGGATATGTGCTTGTGTCGGCTGTGAGCTGCATGGGCACTTGCACACAGGACTGCAACGCAAGATTTTCATAAATGTAACTTGCCATTTCGGGTTGATTCTCACCAAACCCCACAGAATACATTAAGGATGCTTGGAATATAGGCTACGCCACGAGATTAATAGGATTATTTTACGACATATTTGCATCCGCTTGAAAAAAAAAGAAGAAAGTAACCATCTCTGCCATTCTCTGCCAAGTGAGAGCAGGACATTTTGTGTGTGTGTGTGTTTCGAAAAAGGACGGTAATAAGCCTTTAGAATAATAAGGTGAGTTACCCATAGTTCACACAGTTCCAATAAGTTGTGATGGGTTAAATAAACTCAGTAAACTAAACAGCAGACAAACGCGACTACAGTCAAGCACAGACCAGTATTGAAGTGTACAGCAAATATGCAGTCATAACATTTACATTTAATCATTTAGCAGACGCTTTTATCCAAAGCGACGTACAAATGAGGAGAACAATAGAAGCAATCAGACCATCGAGAGAGCAACAGTATACAAGTGTCATGACAAGTCTCAGTTAGTCTAGCACAGTACACGTAGCTAGGATTTTTTTTTTTTTTTTTTTTTTTTTTTTTTTTTTTTTTTTAAATAGAATAGGTAAGTTAGTATTAGTTAGTCAGGTGCTGGCGAAAAAGATGTGTCTTTAGATGTTTTTTGAAAATGGCTAAAGACTCAGCTGTTCGAATTGAGATCGGGAGGTCATTCCACCAGCTGGGCACAGACCAGGAAAAGGTCTGTGAGAGTGATTTGGTACCTCTTTGGGATGGCACCACAAGGCGTCGTTCACTTGCAGAACGCAAGCTTCTGGAGGGCACATAAATTTGAACCAGCGAGTTTAGGTATATTGGTGCAGTGGCAGTTGTGGTCTTGTAGGCAAACATCAGTACCTTGAATTTGATGCGAGCGGCTATTGGTAGCCAGTGTAACCTGATGAAGAGAGGGGTAACGTGAGCTTTTTTTGGCTCATTAAAGACCACTCTGGCTGCTGCATTCTGGATCAGTTGCAGAGGCTTGATAGTACATGCGGGAAGGCCCGCCAAGAGAGCATTACAATAGTCCAGTCTGGAGAGAACAAGAGCTTGGACAAGGAGTTGTGCAGCTTGCTCTTGCAGGAAGGGCCTAATCTTCCTAATGTTGTATAAGGCAAATCTGCAGGACCGGGCCGTTGTAGCAATATGGTCCGTGAAGCTTAACTGATCATCGATCACAACTCCAAGGTTCCTGGCAGTCCTGGAAGGAGTTATGGTTGATGAACCCAGCTGTATAGAGAAGTTGTGATGAAGTAATGGGTTGGCAGAGAACACGAGCAGTTCTGTCTTAGCAAGATTGAGCTGAAGGTGATGGTCCATCATCCAGCTAGAAATGTCACTCAGACAGGCTGCAATGCGATCTGTTACCGTCGGATCATCTGGTTGGAATGAGAAGTAGAGTTGAGTGTCATCAGCATAGCAGTGGTAGGAAAAGCCATGCTTCTGAATAACCAGTCCTAATGACGACATGTAGATGGAGAAGAGAAGTGGTCCAAGCACTGAGCCTTGAGGAACTCCAGTAGCAAGAAGTTGTGACTTTGAAACCTCACCCCTCCAAGACACCCTGAAGGACCTATCGGAGAGGTAAGACTCGAACCACAGGAGGGCGGTTCCTGAGATGCCCATCTTTCTGAGGATGGACATGAGGATCTGGTGGTTAACTGTGTCAAAGGCAGCAGACAGATCCAGCAAGATGAGTACAGAGGATTTGGAAGCTGCTCTTGCCAGTCTCAGGGCCTCTGTAACCGAGAGTAGGGCAGTCTCAGTTGAGTGGCCACTTCTGAAGCCAGATTGGTTGTTGTCCAGAATGTTGTTCTGTGCAAGAAACAGAGAGAGTTGGTTGAACACAACTCGCTCAAGTGACTTTGCAATGAATGGAAGAAGGGATACCGGTCTGTAGTTTTCTAAAAGTGCTGGATTTAGAGCAGGTTTTTTAAGCAGTGGGCTTACCCGAGCCTGCTTAAATGCTGTGGGAAATGTACCAGTGTTAAGCGAGGTGTTGATAATGTGAGTAAGAGCAGGTACGACCGAAGAAGAAATGGCTTGAAGGAGGTGAGTGGGGATAGGATCTAGCGGACAAGTAGTGGGATGATTGGAAAGGATGAGTTTGGAAACCTCCGTCTCCGAGAGAGGAGAAAAGGAGGTGAGAGATTGTGTATTTGTCGTTATGAAGTTATTATTAGTTTGCGGTGTGAGGAATTGGTCACTGATGGTTTTTGTTTTATTTGTGAAGAAAGTTGCAAAGTCATCAGCTGTAAGAGTTGATGAAGGAGGAGGGGGAGGTGGACAGAGAAGAGAAGAGAACGTTTTGAAGAGTGCGCGAGAGTCGGAACAGTTGTTAATTTTGTTGTGGTAGTATGTCATTTTAGCAGTGGAGACATTTGCAGAGAAGGAAGAGAGGTGTGACTGATACACAGTAAGGTCGGTAGAGTTTTTGGATTTGTGCCATTTCCTCTCTGCAGCCCTTAGTTTAACACGATGTTCACGGAGAACATCGGACAACCAGGGGTGCAGAGGGGGTAGCGCGTGCTGATCTGGATGAAAGGGGGCAAAAGTTGTCTAAGCAAGATGTTAGAGTGAAGCAAAGAGCGTCAGTAGCACTGTTTGTGTCGAGTGCTGAAAACTGAGAGGGTGAAGGTAGTGCGGATGAAACCATTGAGGATAGGCGAGAGGGAGAGAGCGAGCGTAGGTTACGCCGAAAGGTGACCTGCGAAGGAGCGTGTGTTATTTCAGGAGTTAGTGTGAGGTTAGAAGTGATGAGGAAGTGGTCTGAGGTGTGCAGCGGAGTTACTAATGTGTTGTCAGTGGAGCAGTAGCGTGTGTAGATGAGGTCCAGTCGGTTACCTGATTTGTGAGTAGCCGTAGTAGACACTCGTTTGAGGTCAAATGAATTGAGAAGAGTGTTGAAGTCAGTAGCCTGGGGTTTTTCTAGGTGGATGTTGAAGTCACCGAGCAGTACCAGAGGAGTACCATCTTCAGGAAAGTTTGAGAGTAACACATCCAACTCCTCCAAGAAGTCACCCAGTTGACCTGGGGGACGATACACAACTACAACGTGGATTTTAGCAGGGTGAGTAATAGTAATCGCATGAGATTCAAATGAACCGTTGCCTGTAGGAGATGGTAGAAGATCAAATTTCCATTCATTTGAAATAAGGAGACCAGTGCCTCCACCCCTCCCAATCGTGCGAGGGGTGTGGGAAAAAGTGAAATTAGCGGAGTTATCATAACTTTGTTTTAGCTGAGTTTATTTAATTAATATTGAGTAGGCCCTATTAATTGATGCTCACTTGGATTTTTTCCTCAGCAGGGGAAATAATACTGTCATTCATGGTCGTATGGTAAAAAAAAGTATATTTTTATCTGTGTACGTTCAAAATGACAACAAAATGTCATGCCTTTAAAAAATAAAGTGAACAGCAAAATGTGCTGCTTTAGCGCGTCTTGGTCTCATTGAGCATCTTTCTGGCGCACGCCACAACCAATCGATAGTTTTCACGTGACGTCACACTCTTATAGGAACGCCCACCTGGCGGGCAAAACCAAGCTTTGCTCCACTGACCGCCAGCTATTTTTACGCAGATTGCATCAAGTAATAATGTAGTAAAACACAGATATTAAAAGGCTAGATTCAGTGGACACCTTATTGAGGATGTATATTTTGTACAGGCAAGAAGATGTAGCCAGAATATAAACACAATGTGCAAAGTTTCACATTAAATGGCTTCCCATAGAAAACCATTAGAAGGAAAACAATGAACCATTAAGCGGACTGCGTTCATATTCTTGGCCTCATCTGCTTGCTTATGTAAACTATGCATCATTAATATGGTGAATACTGAATTTGAACTTTTAATATTACCGTTTTAAATATATTACGGCACTTTAAGTGTTTTTGCAACGTTTTGTCGCACTGTTTATGATTGAATATCGCCGCGGGTGCTTAATATATTGCATATTCTTTAGCGCATTAATTAATAAAGCTACAAAAGTTATTCAGTCAAGAGCAGTGAGTAATTCGCTCTTTTCTTTCATTGTTTGAGGTGTATATTAAGATCTAAATCACAAAGCTAATCTAATATGTTACACATCAGATTTTTTCCACAACTGTTTGTTCACTTCCACAGCTGTAGTGTGTCACTAACTAACTACTGCAAGCTCAACTATGTTAAGATGGAAAAGTAGTTAATTATTTGACTAATAGCCTATACTGTATCTAACTATTGATAGCATATGACCTACCTGCCATGATCTGCATCGGCATCTTCACCTAGCCCCGCGTTAATATGCCGTGAGCGTCGACATTTTTGGCAATTTTTCTCTTTTCTGACTGGCTGAAACTTCTCGCGCAGCACGACGCCCGCACTTGCATTCAAAGCAAACCGGTGCTTCGCACCCTCAAGCACCCCCGCAGAACCGGGCCTGACAACAACTCACACACCTGCATTAGGAGCTATACTTCTTTGCGTGCCTGTTTAGCCTTTTGCATCGCATAGTTCGCAGCACCTGAAGGATGCGATCGTTACGCAAATATTCAGAAGGCGGGACCCGCTTTGAAACTGCAACATTAATTGGTTTAATTGCAGATGAGTGACAATTCAGCTATATCCAATGAACAATGAGGCTAGTATTTCTGCCCGACTTGACTGGTGGACTAGCATATAGGGGATGTTATAGTTATGGAGGCCCCTCCTCAGAGCCCGAGGCCCGAGGCCCTAGGCGATCGCCTGCTCTGCCTATAGCTAGCGCCGGCTCTGGCCTTAATATCCTTTTGAATATAGTTCAATTTCTTTTGCCTAGAACTTGTTAAGATGTTTTACGTGTCAACGTTGTTGTCTTTGTTTTCTTTAAATGCCAGGGGTATATGACATAATGTAAAAAGGAAAGCTTTAATCTTATTTGCGAAACAGCTGAAGC
Source organism: Aspiorhynchus laticeps (assembly GCA_023376895.1). Taxonomy (NCBI): domain Eukaryota; kingdom Metazoa; phylum Chordata; class Actinopteri; order Cypriniformes; family Cyprinidae; genus Aspiorhynchus; species Aspiorhynchus laticeps. The sequence goes on along the minus strand of JALXFT010004641.1, from coordinate 40,156 downwards.
CTGATTTTTTTTTTTTTTTTCCAAGAATCCCATTCTTCTGTTAAGCCGGGCATACACTGCGTGATTTTCATCCGATTTTGAGACTAATTCTTACTCGTGCGACTCTTTTTTGAGTCGGGCCGAATTTCAGCTTTGTCGTGCGTCGTTTGATGTGCAGTGTTCGTGCAGTGTACAGGGGGAAACGAGAAGCGATTAGCTTCTCCCGACAGGCAATCGGATGGTCGGATGAATTTCTGACATGTCAGAAAATTTGGTCGCTCCTCGTGAGGGTATTGCACAATTGAAGCAGAGCTAGGAGACGACTGCCCTAAACTCAGTGCTTTTTCCCTCACTGCGCCTGCGCTGAAACAGTACTTTGACTATTAAACTTTTCAGAAAGAAAGAAAACGAAAAGAGGGAGATCTTTAGATAAAATAATGTCATTATCACAGGAAATGTGAATCATTGTCCATCATTTTGCAATCAGTGATAAAGACACTTCGCAAAATTATAAATATTTCAGTTTTAAACCATGAAGGCGAACCAGTGCATACCACACAAACAATTTGCAAACTGCATGAGCGTAATGCCCGTGAAGAAGTTTTAAACTCTAGTCAATTCATTAAGATACAGAAAGTGAAAGTAAAAACTGACCTAGCTTTCGGCATCTGTCGCTGCATTAACAGCACATATTCTCTCAGAAGAAAAGATATGGTAGTACTGGGTATTGTCTTAATTTATTTTCTAAAAAAAAAAAATTATAATAATAATAATAAAAAAAAAAAAAAAAAAAAAAATCTCTTATGGCTGATGTACGTAGTGAAAAAACAACAACAACAGAATTTAAGTGTTTCGTGTTAAACAAGTTGTTTTTGGAATTTCCTTGTCTGTAATAAAGGATTTATTTTCATTGACTGAATATATTCATTAAGCTGTTCATTCAGTGTTCAGAGTCCAGACATAGGCTAGATAGACGGTTGAGAATTTTAATTATAGGCCTGTTAATTGTGGAATATATCTAAATGTTTTAAATCTTTTATTATCCGCGCCTCAGTTGTGTGGTAAATGCGCAATTATTTTGTGGCAAATGAATTGTAGTAGACCTATAAATTTAATAATAAATAATAATAATAATAATAACAATAATTTAATACATTAATTGGAAATGCCAAATCCTCACGATATCACCGATTTTTATTTTTTTATTTATTTTTTTAAGTTATCTCTGGCTATCGTCCATATACGGTGTCATCGTCTGCGCAAGGGCAACCCGAGTATTTCACACGTATAGTGAGAGCACATAAATCGCGCTCGACAATCGGACCGTATAGTGAGAGCACATAAATCGTGAGCTTTGGCTTTATATCGCATGCGATCTTCTCGTACAATGTGAGTTGATACCTTGCTGAAATCGCACAGAAATCGCACAGTGTATGCCCAGCCTTAGTGATGTAAAATTCTGGAGATCACAATGGGGTAACGACCTTTGGTTTTCCGATGGAACTGAACCCTCTGCAGGAGTTACTACTCTAAGAAATGTTTTTAAAGGGAATATTTTACATTCGGACTGTGATTCATATGGGCATTTTTTTTGTGTAATGTCATTGATGTGAACTCAACTTTTATCATTATAGCCAATATTTATGGTTTTAACTCAAGGTCTGAGAATACAACTTTTTTGACTATGTAGAAAGTAGACTACTATACTGGCTGAATAAGTTCCCAAATTCTCTAATTATTATAGGTGGGGATTTCAATATTGCTATTGACAGTGCTCTTGATAAATGGCCACCAGGCCGACCCTCTTCACTCAATTCAAAGTTTAAACAATTCATGGAGAGACTTGATGTGATCGATATCTGGAGGACCAAATTCCCTTATACTAAAGCTTTTACCTGGAGTAACAAAGCGGCTTCTCGCCTCTCTCATATAGATTTTTGGCTGATCTCTAAATCTATTGATATGCAATGCACTTCAGTTGATATTCTTCCAACACCCCTAACTGACCATATAAGGCTATCTATATAAAAAATTAAGCTCTCTGTAAACACTCAACTCATATTAAAACTTCATACTGGAAATTAAATACTCTCTGTTATCTTATACACTGTAAAAAAAATCTGTAAAATTTACGGTAAAATACCGGCAGCTGTGGTTGCCAGAACTTTACCGTGAAAAATACGGTAGTAACATTTTAGGATTTACAAGACTTTTTAAATTTACAGTGAAAAACGTTATTTCATTAACTGATACAATGCTAATATACAAACCTTTCAGTTAACTCATTTTATTTGCAGAAACCGACTGCACTTAAATTGTCCAACTGCCATTTGTTTATAAACTAATATTTACGATGTTTAATTAATGTGAGCATAAGGATATTTTGCTTGAGTACATGAAGAAAAACCTACTGATTTATGCAAAGTCATTAAAAGCATCAATTCAACTCAAATCTTCTGCAGATAACAGCAGCACACACACGTGATTGAACTACACCGCTACTGCCTTTAAATAAAGCAACATGCAGCATAACATCAGTGTTTCTCTGTCCGTCCTTAACTTAAACACAGGCTCTACTCTCCAGCACAATGGTGACCCACAAAAATCAACAGGAAGTTGACTGTTAGGTTTTACAGTATTTTGCTGTTTATTTTCTTGATTTTACGGTGAAATACCGGCAGCTGTGGTTGCCAGTAATCTACTGTTTTTTAAATTTACGGTATATTTCTGTTAAAATTAAGTTTCACGGTGTGTTTTTTTCATCTCACACATTTAACCCCTTTAATCCCACAGCAAAATCCTCAGTTTTAAAGAGCACTTATATGTGTCCACACTACAGAGTTTTGAAGTTAATGAGATAATTAATTGACTAATTAAATGAGAATTGAGCTTTTGTGATGAACACCTGCTGTTAACAAGTAGAATCACCGAAGGAAAGAGAAACAAGAGCAGAGAACCAAAACTTACAGCCAAAGCTAAAGATGAAATCAACTGAAATAAAACACATTAAATCTCTGAAGATCTCAGCAGAGGGTGATGAAACAACTCCACAAACAGCATCACCAGCTTCTTATTACTAACCAGTTTGACTTCATTTCTGTCATATGTGTACAAAAGCTCTTATTGAGATTTTAGGTGTTGTACTTTCATTTGAAGTCACCATATTGGCGATCAGTGGTTGCTTTAGCTGGGCTCTTGAACCGGGATTTTTAAAGTTATGTTTTTGGTTGCTTTGATTAGCTGTTTCTTAAACACAGTTTTTTTAAAGCAAGAAAAAACAAAAAAATTGTGTTGAGTAAAGTGATGTTTGTAATGTCAAAACCATCATGATCCAGTCTGATTCACTGATCTTACCCATTGTCTTATTAAATATGTGATATATTAGTACACTTAAATTGCACCCCTGACACTAACGTTATCAAATATTGTTAAACAGATCTAAGCATAATATGCACAAATAAATGTATTGAGCAACGGCAGAACTTAAACACACACAGACATCAACAATCAGCGTATGAATCTCAAAATTGGTGACAATCAAAAATGATGAAAAAAAAAAAAAAATCGGTTCTACTCTGAACATCACAAAACAGTCTACTGAAAAGTCACAACCAAAACAACATCAAAATAAAAGCAAAATAAAGAAAATAGTAAGAACATTCAGCTGCATAATTTATTCATGCTGCAATGCATGCTGGGAGTTTTGTACTGGCACCCAGCATGCTTTGGCTCATGATTTTGTTTTTTTAATAATTAATAGTCACCATTGTTGAGGTTCTTGTGCTGATTCTTGATGTCTGTGTGTTTAAATGGTGCTGTAACTCTAAAGATTTTGTGTATAAAATATTTTTAAGTTCATTCATAGTTTTTCAATTTATCTTGTAGAGTAATATTATTACCATAAACGATATGAAATTAATTACAAATCACCCATATCTTTTGACACTGATTAAGATCAGTGAACCATCAACAGATAACCAAATCTATATAATTGTTAGGTGTCTTAGTTTGTCTTGTCATATCAAACGTGTCACAAACACAGTTACAACAACCAGAGAAAAACTAATGTTAGAGATTCAAGGGTCAAGAGCATAACTAAAGCAAACACTGATCACCAAAATGGTGAGGTCAATCAAAACATTTGAAATAAAATATAAACCTCTGTTAATTCGTAGATATATGACAGAAATGAAGTCAAACTGGTTAGTAATAAGTGGAGCTGGTGATGCTGTTTGTGGAGTTGTTTAATCATCCTCTGCTGTTTTATATCAGTTGATTTCATTTAAGGCTGTGGCTGTATGTCAGTTGTAGTTTTGTTTCTCGTTCTTTCCTTCAGTGATTGTGTTTGTTAACAGCAGGTGTTCATCAGTGTCTGAATTCACTCATATGTTCTCAATCACTCTGTCTAGCAGACTATATAGTCAACCTATGTGGGGACTAGTGAATGAGGGTGTAGTGAGGGTGTAGGGTGTGGTTTCAGACACAGTCTATGAGTGTCGACTCTGAGGCTACTTTCTCGAAAACAAAGATTAGATCTATTACAGTTATTCACTGTATATAGTTAGGAAACTTACTGTTAATCATTTAACAGGTTTTTACTGTGGCATTTCTATAGTCTTTTACCGTTAAAATCACGATAATTTTTTACAGTGTACCGTTAAGCTTAAAATGAATTATTTTATTAACCATTATTGGAAAAAAGCTTTAAGGGAACATTCTTTTAGTAATAATTGGGAGTTGAGATGGTAAATTTATGAGAAGCTATTGGAGTGCACTTGCTAAACTTAGGAAAGCTGAGGAAGAGATGGTTATTAGTGAAATTGCTGCTCTCACTCAGGGGCCCCCTGAAAATCTTTCAAATGATGAAACTGTTTTACTTTGCAATTTACAAAACCAGTTTGATAATATATACAAATGTAAAGCTGAAGGTGCTTTTGTGCGAGGAGGAGGTGGATGGAGCAAGGCGAACAAAATTCTGCATACTTCTTCAGATTAGAGAAGTCTAATGCCAATTACGATAGCATGTCTAAACTCAATGTTGATTTTATCATTACAGATGACCCCAAAACAATCTCAAATTATTGTTATAATATTTATTAATTTTTATATACCTCTAGGGTTGATGAAGATGACACATTCTCTTTCTTAGACTCGATTGTTGATTTAATATCTGTAGAGGCAGATGACAAAAATCGATGTGATGAACCTATCTTGCTTGAGGAAGTTGTTGATTCCATTAATCATCTTAAAATTAACAAGTCTCCGGGGAATGATGGTATTACAACAGAATTTTATAAGACATTCTCTGAACTCTTAGCTCCTTGCCTTACAGAAGTCTATGCAGAGAATATTCTGAAATCATCTCTTCCTCCTAGCTTGACACAAGGTGTAATAAGGATCCACTCCTTATTGAAAATTGGCATCCAATCTGTTTACTTAACACTGATTACAAAATTCTTGCTCAAATTTTTGCCCAGAGATGACAGAAAATTATGAGCTATTTAATCGATGAATCGCAGTCTGGCTTTATTAAAAATAGGCATATTTCTAATAATATCAGATTAATTTTAGATATTCTTGACTATTCAGATTTGACTTCTGAAGACAGTTTAATCTTTTTTTATTATTATTTCTACAAGGCATTTGACACAGTGGAACATTCTTTTATTTTTCTATGTCTTCAAAAATTTGGTTTTGGTGATTTTTTTTTAAGAATTCCATCAGGACACTTTATGTTAACAGTAACTGCTCACTAAAATTTAGTTTTGGTATGTCAGCCAGATTCAACGTTCTGAGGGGTATTAGGCAAGGATGTCCTATCTCACCTATCTCTTCCTTCTTGTTGCCCAGATTTTTTTAACCTTCTTGTTGCCCAGATCGGCTTTTTCTGAGACTCCATACAACTTCAGATTCCAACGCCTGTGATACCCTTCCAGCTTCTGACGTTTTTCTTCATCAATACACTTCTCTGCATCAGACATCGTTTTCTTCAAGTCTTGTACCTCTGAACAAACGAAGTCAACAGTCATTTTTAGCCCCTCAATTTTCATTGCGTTGTTGTTAATCAGTTTCTCCATACTATCAGCACTGTTGCTGATCAGGGCAGAGAGAGTGGATATTACATCTTCACCTGATTTGCGTATTTCGCGTATTCTTACTTGGGATTACAGGTGAGGATGAAAAGTTGTCGGCCGCTGCTAAACGGTTAACAGCTTGATCAAGCAGCTCTTTCCTCTTCCTTTGGGACTTTGACATTATTTCTGAATTTGAATATGAATAGTAAACAGTTTCGGAAAAAAAAATTACCTTGACAAGGGTCACTTAACTTTGGAAAAAAAACAAAAAAACAATATGTTTTGCAGAGATCGGGAAAGACAACCGTTCAGGGTGCCATCTTGAACCCATACAGTTCACAGTGACATATTAAGGGTGTGTCGAGGGGAATTGTGATGTCACAATTCTCCTGATTTCAAATCTGGCCATTTCAGAAGGGTAGAAAACAATCATTCATATTTTAAACTGGGGAGTTAGTTTTGAGTCATAACATTTGCAGTTTGTTTTTATTGTACAGTAACCTCTCATATGTCTAAATATCAATAACAATTGTATTCTCCTTTTCATAACCAATTTAATCATTATATACAATTGTACAATAATAAAACTTCACTTATTGTCATTAATGTTATATTATTTTCAAATTCTTATCAACATTTTATTAAAAGTATCACCACTGTTATATAAAAATATTGTCTTGAATGCAAGTAAAATCGATATTTTGTTGGTATTTTTACTACCTTTCACTATATAAAAATATACACAGTTTCTATGTTCTAGTCTGTTAATCTGTTTCTCTCACAGGTGGCAGATAACATTTACGGCATGTTTCACACCAGATACACTCTTCATCGTCAGGCTCTTCAGCACAAGATCGGCTACATCATTGATGTCAAGTGGGTTTTGTGTGAAAGAGAACATTTATTTATTATATTCAAACTTCGGCACGCATTATAACATTTCCCCAGATTTTATTGCATTTTACATGTGTACGTGTGTTTCTCTTTGTACATTAGGATTAATAAGGCTCTCGTAAAAGCTGATGACAAGCTCCAGCTGAGTCCAGGTCGCAAGATCTCCGATGCCATAGATGACATGCTAGAGTACACCAAACTCACAGGTTAGAGAAAGCATGGGTATAAATCAAGAGAAATTAATCTTTAAATGATTTTGAGTTTTGTATTTAATGACAGGTTAATTTTTGACATCATATGAAGCTGGGTCCATATACATAATACATGTTATGTTCTTTGTTTGCTGAAAGGTAAAATTCAATGAGCCATTTCCCCTATCCTTTAATAGATCACATCTTCGATCAGATCCTGAACCAGCCAGACTCAAATCAAGATCTGAATGAAGCCCGAAGCATTCTGCAGGACATTGTCAACAGACGCCTGCCAAAGTTTATTGGAGAGGCCCGACTGAAGGAAGACAAATTAAAGGTACCTTACTGGCCCAATAAAACACATTTACTTTGTGTTAAAGTTAATAACAAGACTATAATATTAAATTAAATGCAAGCAGTCAGAGTGTTACAACTGCCACCTTGGTGGGGGGCGATTGTAACAGTGTTTGGGGGCAATTGTAACAATGCAAAACAAGTCATATTAAACCACTGTATCTCAAATAAAAGCTTACCTACCTAAAGTAATCACTTTACTGCTGTAGTATCTAATAATGTTACTTCAGGGTTTTGTATATGGTTTAAATTCTTTTAGATGCCAGGCATCATTTGCATTCAAAAAGCAGAAGACTATTTCTATTTTTTGCAGAAGATTACACAGTATCTTCTGCTGAGATCTTGAGAGATTTAATGTATTTTATTTCAGTTGATTTCATCTAAGGCTGTGTCTGAAGTCAGTTGTAGTAGTTCTTGTGTTTCTCTTTTCTTCAGTTATTCTGTGTGTTAACAGCAGGTGTTCAAGGTTCAAGGTTCTTGTTTATTTGTCACATACACAATCATACAGGGTATAATCAGTAGTGAAATGTAGGTCAGGACAGGTCCGCTCAATGGACAGTGCAAAAAAATAAAAATAAAAGATGATACATAACACAGGAGCATATATTTAAATATAGGTAGGAATAAGATAAAAAAGGATAATAAGTCAAAACAATAAAATAAAATAAGGAGTAAAATGTGCAATGAACTAGAATGTGCAATACAGTCTACTGTGGATTTAATTTGCAATACAGTCTACTGTGGATTTAATAAATATTAATATAACCAGGTATGTGCAAGGGGAATGTGCAAACAGGTTGTACCGGGTATGTACACATAGCAGCAATGTGGATGATGGAGAGTGATGGGTGTTACAGTTAATTAAATGAGTCCTGTAGATGTTATGAGACTGAGTTTAGGAGCCTGATGACCTGAGGGTAGAAGCTCCTCCTCAGTCTCTCAGTTTTTGCCATCACACTTCTGAAGCGCTTGCCCGATGGCAGTGTGATGAAAAGACGGTTTCCGGGGTGATTTGAGTCCTTGATTATTTTTGCAGCTCTGCTTCTGCAGCGTTTGAGGTAGATGTCCTGCAGAGAGGGGAGGGCAGACCCAGAGATGCGCTCAGCTAAGCGCACAACTCTCTACAGAGATTTGCAGTCCTGATTTGTGGCGTTACTGTACCACACTGAGATGCACTGAGTCAATACACTTTCTATGGCCCCTGAATAGAAAGTTTTCAGGATTGCTGGTGAGACCCTGAATTTCCTCAGCTGTCGCAGATGGTACAGTCTTTGCCTGGCTTTCTTGACCTGTGTTCATCACTAATGCTCAATCAGCACTTAATTAATCACATAATTATCCCATTAACTTTAACACTGCTTCAGTGTTCTTTAACACTCTTTTAGAGTGGGACCATATATGATCCGAGCAGTGTTAATTTAACACTCAGGATTTTACTGTGTAGGCAACTATTCTAGTGGTAACCAGAATAGATTTTAATCATTTAAATATATATTTTACTCAAATATATTAATCAGCTGATGAGTAAAGAACAGTCTTTAACCAAACTTTTTATGAAATTTGACAAAATAGACATATTAAAATAATAACCCAATGAGATCATGTGGAGATAATATTCATTGTATTTAAAAAAAAAAAAAAAAAAAGTAACACATTGTTTAATGTATAACATTAATAATTTTAAAATGTAGTTTTACATTTAAATGTGTTTATTTTCTAACAGAATAGTATATAAACACAGATAAACAAGGTGCTTACATTGGGCCAAGTTATCATGTTGCAGCCATGGCTCAGAGAGAGACTCTTACTGAGCATTTGCTGATTGAGCGTCATCACTCTAGCTTGTTTCTGATTGGAGGAATTGAGTGTGTTACAATTGCCCCCGGTCTCCCCTGCTTTACCTTGTGTAAAAATGTCCAAATAAAATCAATTTACTTTAAATTGGTAAATGATATATAAAAAATTGATATTTACAATGATTATTTCTATTTATAATAAATGTCCAAATGTATTTGACTGGGTGACTCTTTTTCCTTCAAAAACTTTTAGGAAATGCTGACAGAACATTGGGAGGACAAGATGAACCTCAACGAAGCCAATCTGGATCCTGAGGACTTAAGATTTTGTGTAAGTAATTGAATTTAAACCGATTTGTGTAGTTAAGTCAGATTAATGTGTGTAAATATGTGTTCCCTTACAAGTCGTTCACTTTAATGTGAGTAGCTGATACTGTGGAGTGATGATCAATGAAGCCTGTATGGATTCATGTCAATTCATTGGCATATGACACTCCGCAAATATAACTGAAGCACAATAGCATTTTAGTTCAAATCAGTGTGATGATTGTCTCATCTCTTTAAGCCTAATTCACTGCTTCATCATGAATGAGGCATTTATATTGCACTGCTGTACACCCAAAGCGCTTTACAATCAAATTAGGGGATTTTTAACGACTACAGAGAGTCAGGACCTCGGTTTAACGTCTCATCCAAAGGACGGTGCTTGTTGACAGTATAGTGTCCCCGTCGCTAGTCAAGTCAAGTCACCTTTATTTATATAGCGCTTTTAACAATAAAATTGTGTCAAAGCAACTGCACAATATCAAAATAGGAAAATAGTGTCAATAATGTAAAATGACAAGATTAAACACTCAATTTTCAGTTAAAGGCTTTTCATTATTGAATTCAGTGATGGCATCGTCCAGCTCAGTTCAGTTCAAAAAGTTTCTGTTCAATCAAGTCGACGATATCACTGGAAATGAAGTGTCCCCAACTAAGCAAGCCAGAGGCGACAGCGGCAAGGAACCAAAACTCCATCGGTGACAGAACGGAGAAAAAAAACCTTGGGAGAAACCAGGCTCAGTCGGGGGTCAGTTCTCCTCTGGCCAGATGACCCAGCAGTTCAATTCCAACTGCTGCAAAGTCAGATTGGAGGCTCAACTGGTTCCAGTGGTCTTTTCCTGATGGCTGTCTAGGTGATGGGGTCCTCACTAGGGATCTGTCTCTGGGGCTCATCTAGGTGTCCTGGTCTCCGCTGACGTTCAGGGCTGTAGAGGTCGTCTCTAGGTGCTGATCCACCATCTGATCTGGTGACTGCAGTGACCTCGGAATAAGAAAGAAACAGACTAATATTAGCGTAGATGTCAATCTTCTTACGATGTAACAAGTATCGTGTTATGGAAGTGTTCCCGGTTCCGGTTGATCTAATTAATGCAGCCTAACAATCCTTTAACGGATTTGAATAATAGAAGTGTATTAGTGTGTTATGTGTATGCCAGGTTAAAGAGATGGGTCTTTAATCTAGATTTAAACTGACAGAGTGTGTCTGCCTCCCGAACAGTGTTTGGTAGATTGTTCCAGAGTTTGGGAGCTAAATAGGAAAAAGATCTGCCGCCCGCAGTTGATTTTGATATTCTAGGTATTATCAAATGGCCAGAGTTTTGAGAACGCAGTGGACGTGGAGGACTATAATGCGATGAGAGCTCACTCAAGTACTGAGGAGCTAAACTATTCAGGGCTTTATAAGTCATTAACAAGATTTTAAAATCTATACGATGTTTAGTAGGGAGCCAGTGCAGTGTTGACAGAACCGGGCTAATGTGCTCATACTTCCTGGTTCTAGTAAGAACTCTAGCTGCTGCATTTTGAACCATCTGTAATTTGTTTATTAAGCGTGCAGAACAACCACCCAATAAAGCATTACAATAATCTAACCTTGAGGTCATAAACGCATGAGTTAATATTTCTGCATTTGACATTGAGAGCATAGGTCTCAGTTTAGATATATTTTTAAGATGAAAAAATGCAGTTTTACAAATGCTAGAAACGTGGCTGTCAAAGGAGAGATTGCTATCAAATAGCACACCTAGGTTCCTGACTGATGACGAAGAATCGACAGAGCAGCCATCAAGTGTTAGACAGTGTTCTATGTTATTACATGCCTTTCCAGTCTAAAACTTGTGTTTAAACTTTGACCGTCTCCAAGCTCAGACTTTCCATTACATTTAATTATGAGCTACTAATGAAGCATCCCATTCCCTCCTGTCAGGAACTAAGGTTATGTTCAGAATCAAGACATTTTCTGTTTTATATGGTTCTGCATTATTTTACACATTCATGCAGATAGTGTTAGTTTTTTGCATCATAAAATTAATATTTAGTTAAAATTTTGTAGTTAGAGCACCCTGAATGATGTGTTATTGAAGATTACTTAAATATTTAAAGATCATTAAATATAATTTCCGCCAAGTGTCTGTTTGACTTTTGTCTATAGTATTTTCATGTATAATTGATTAGTTAATCCTGTAATTCTTGTTAGAAAAAAATGCTGAACTGCTTGAAAGTCCATCCTGAGGAAGCCTTCAAGAATGCAGTGTATCAGGTACTTATCTCACTTAGCTTAGAAATTTATGATACTGAATGATTAGTATGATTTAAATGACCTTAAAGTTTACTTTATGTTTATATGTGTAATTCGTTATGTTTTCTATTAATATGTATGTTTTTATGTCATGTCCACATGTGATTTGTCAGTTTAAGCAGATATTGTAATTGTTTTGTTTGTTTGTTTTTTCCATTTGTTGTCAGAGTTGCTTGATATATTATTATTGAATATATATTCTAAGAAATGTTATTGAATATACAATGCCTCAAATATGATGAATTTATATTGCTTTAATTAAGTGTGCTTGCATAAGATTGACTGCTTTTAAACAATTTAGAAAATAATGCTGCTCAGTTTGGGAGATCAGCCTGATGAAGCCTTCAAGATTAAGGTAGTCATTCAATTTATCATTTGTCTCAGACATTTATGGTTCAAAATAGTCATGTCATAATTATACATTTCTTAAGGAATTATCGATTATCAGTTATTTACTATCCATACATAAGGTCCCATATTGTACACCTTTCTGGAGTTTTATTTTAGGTTTTTATGTCCTTAAGAATATATATTTGCAGTATAAGTACCAAAAACCATCTCAATATATTTTTACAGCTTTTCTCTCAGGAGCTCTGCTAAGAACAGGTCGATTTTGGCCTGTCTAATTAATATTCATGAGCCTCTCTTCTGATTGGCCTGTTGTTTTCTGAGTGACGCATGGCCAGGCCAACCACAATTAACTAGGGTCATGTAGAGCTCATGTCACAATTACGTCACAGCACTAGCTGGAGGCTAAATAAACTAGAATGGGAGGCGGCCCATTCAAACGAGCACAGATTCGGCTACAAAAGGAGCTTAAAATATCATCTTGTTGTGATGTTGGGTGCCAGAATCGATGTAATACAGCCTCAAATTAGAAATCTGATCGCATACCTGATGCCACTGCCAGACAAAAAACCGACAACAGCTGTAGTTAAACGAGATAAAACGAGTGGACTGGACAGAAACGATCTTCAAAAATGCTTGCGTTTGCAGCACACACTTCTTATCAGAAAAGGTTCAAGAAAGTATTGTCTTTTGTTGTTATGGGTGCATCTGAAGATTTCTTTCATCTCACAAATATGTCGTGTATGAAATAATGTCTGTGTGCATGTGTGTAAAACAACAAACTGACGATTTATATATAATCATTTGTAATTGTATATACATTGTTGTGATTAATTGTGGCTGGAATAATAATGTAGCTGTAAAAAATAGTTGCCTGCTGAAATTGAAATGTATTTATACCTTCATCATGACTAGATAGACATGGTGAGTTGTTCACGGACGTCACATTTTTATGGAAGTCACAAGGGCTCGTGAAAAATCACAGCTACTTTATGCAGGCTGTGTGAGCTTTACTGTGGACTGACTGATTTGAAACTTATATGGTAGTTACATAGCCCCTAGACCTCTGTTATCATGAAAAAAGACAGGAAATTTCAGTTTTGACAATATGGGACCTTTAACCTTTAAATGTTTTTGCTTGGCAGAGAAGTTATTAAAGCACCATACAACAAAGTATGTTGACTACAGTTTTATACTGATCCAAGTTTTTTTATTTTTTTTATTTTTATATATATATGTATAGCTGTAAATTTTTATTTTATGTTTTATATTAAGATGTGTCTTTTTATTTTATATTCACACACATGATTTGTCAGTTTTATCAGATTCATATTTTGTTTTCTTACTTTTTCATATTTAATGTGGTATTTGCATATTACTGATGCTTAATTATTTAGGAAATACAAAACGCAAGCTTGAAAGCCCAGCCTGTTAAAGCCTTCAAGATTCAAGTGTATAAGGTACTCTTTTTTTTTCTCGTTAGCACACACAATTTATTTTTTTCAGGATTCACAGATGAATAGAAAGCTAAAAAAGAACAGCATTTATTTGAAACAGTAATCTTTTGTAACATTATACAAGTTTTTACTGTCACTTTTGATCAATTTAATACATCCTTGCTGAATAAAAGTATTAATTAAAAAAAATATCTTACTGACCCCAAACTTTTTTTTCACTTTTCATATATTGTGATAGAAATTACTGATGGATCCATGGAAGAATATGCTATTGGGAAAAAAACTGAGGGCAACAGACTTTGAAATTTATGTATGTTTAAACAGTTAAAAAATAAATAAAAATGTCAGTTTTGTAGCGCTCATCTTTTCACAATTTATGTCCTGTCTGAAATCTCTTCTCATTTAGGTTCTTGAGATGGGTTTTGGTGAAGTGGGCAAAGAGCCCATTGATAATGTTCATTTCTACAGCAAGAGTGACCTGAAAACAGCATTCAAAATGAAGAAGTACCAGGTAAGAAATCTGACTCACCTCAAGCATTTATGACACTTAACTATTATTCATGATTATGATTCGCTTGAGCATTAGATTGTCTGTTTAATTAAGTTGCTACTAAAATAGATAGATAGATAGATAGATAGATAGATAGATAGATAGATAGATAGATAGATAGAAGCTCTTCAGGCTTTACAGATGTTGTGGTGTGTATATACACTGTAAAACCCGACAAGTCACAGTAACTCAAGCCGTTTGAGTAAACCGATTGCCTTAAATAATTAAGTTTTTAAAACTAACAGTTATGAGTACTCTGAACTTGGCTTTACTGGAGCTCAAATGGTAGAGTGTATCACTTTTTACAGTGCATGGCGCTAGCAATGTCAAGATCATGGGTTCGATTCCTAATCAAATGTAAAACTGTAACTTGAATGCAATGTAAGTCGCTTTGGATAAAAGCGTCTGCTAAATGCATAAATGTAAATTAACTTATTTCAGTTGAGTTGTAAAACCCGACAAGTCACAGTAACTCAAACCGTTTGAGGAAACTGATTGCCTTAAATATTTAAGTTTTTAAAACTAACAGTTATGAGTGCTCTGATCTTATTTCAGTTGAGTTCACTAAAATAAGATATACATTGCAATTTAGTAATTAAGTGATTAATTAAGTGCTGATTGAGCATTAGTGATGAACACCTGCTGTTAACAAACAGAATCACTGAAGAAAAGAGAAACACAAGAACTACAACAACTGACTTCAGACACAGCCTTAGATGAAATCAACTGAAATAAAATACATTAAATCTCTCAAAATCTGATTAAACAACCCCACAAACAGCATCACCAGCTCCACTTATTAATAACCAGACTGACTTTATTTCTGTCAGACATCTACAGAAGATCTTATTGAGAATTAACTAAGGTTTAGATGTTGATTTGTTTCATTTGAAGTAACCATGTTAGAGATCAGTGTCTGCTTTAGTTGAGCTCTTGACCCTTGACTTCTGTGTTTGTGGGGTTTTTTTCTGGCTGTTGTGATCATGTGTTTTTTGAACATATTTGTTGTAACTCAAAAGCTCAGAGAAAATGATCAGTAGTTGGTTGTCATGTATTTATAATTGTGGTGATGCTGTTTGTGGGGTTGTTTAATCAGATTTTGAGAGATTTAATGTATTTTATTTCAGTTGATTTCATCTAAGGCTGTGTCTGAAGTCAGTTGTAGTAGTTCTTGTGTTTCTCTTTTCTTCAGTGATGTTGATTGTTAACAGCAGGTGTTCATCACTAATGCTCAATCAGCACTTAATTAATCACTTAATTACTTAACTGCAAGTTTTAAAACTTACATGGTTTAAGTCAAGGGGAATTTGTTTACTCAAACGGTTTGAGTTACCCTAACTTGTTGGGTTTTACAGTGTACCAGAGTTCATCTCTGGGTAAGTGAAAGCATGATTCCTGGCTTGAGAAAGGTTAACAGGTTGTGTTTGGTTTCTCTTGTCCCTGCAGGTGTCCAGTCTCAAGCCAGAGAAGTTTCATGAATTTCTTGTGAGGGTCTATTATGATCCAAAGAATCAGAAGCATCAGCGGGAGGTCCAGCAGGAAGCTAAGAAGTGCTTTCATGAGTGGTGCAAAGATAATACAAACAATTTCATTGATTGCAGTTCTGATTCAGGTAATTTAGGAAATCGTGCTGCTATATCTGCATTTGTGTATCTATATTAATGTTAGTGTATCAGCTGTGCTGTATACATTTTTACTTTCTGCTTTTTATTTATTTACATATGTTAGCGGATGCTTTTATTCAGAGTAATTTATACTTCTAACCAGGTATAATGTGATAAAGATTCATGAATCTCTTAATTTGACTTAGGGTGGCCAGACATCCTAGCCTGGTAATACCAAACTCTGCTACTTCGCTTTGCTTCGTAGACAGAGTCTGGAAGGGCATAATTGACAAGCATTTACTTTCTCGTGGGGGGGCGCTTGTCTGAAGTTTAATCATTGGTGTACCCGTAAGCCAATCACATAACGTTTGGTTATGACGTATGTTATGCGCCGGCTCAGCCGCCTCGAACTTCCGCTGTAAACACAGGTATGCGGCGAAAACAAAACCATCGAGCGAAATACCGGAGTGAAGATGGCTGTGAACGACTTTTGCAGATTATGTGAAGTAAATCTATGCATCCACAACAGAGCGAATAGCATCCCGTGTCTCCATGTCCGTTGTCGTTTTAGATTTCCCTAACCTAAACTACAATCTTAAATTCGGCGCTTAGCGTCTATGTCACGGCTCTCAGCCCGCCCTCTGTTCGCTGGTTGGACGGCTTTTTCGGAGCCGGAGATAATCTGGGAGCTGGTTTGCTATATCAGACTGAGTACAGAAGTGAACTGAAATTGAGCGGAAGTACGAAGTCTGACGTAGTCAGGCTACAGACATCCCTGACAAACACAAAAAAATGGGGGACACATGAACACCCTAGAAAAAAAAATATGGATGAAAAATATTAAAATTAAATATATATTTAATTAATGCATGTAAATTTGATCAATTTTGTTCTCAACATCAGCATGTGCATGAACTATGTTTCACTCCAAAAACTGATTGTGCTACAATTAATCATGATCCATCACTCTGATGGGTTATACAATTTACATCATAATCTACTTTTTCTCTGTCACAATTGTTATAGTTTTCCAGATAATACTGATTTTTATTATTATTATTATTAATGTTATGTGACTATTGTCATATGCCTTTTCATACGGCAAAGAAGATGATGATAAAGAAGAGGAGGAGAATGAGGAAACTTCTTCAAGCAAGGTAAAAAATAAAAATTAAACTAAGCTAACTATTAAAGGCGAGAAAAAAAGAACTATGTCTATTGTGTAACCAGTGAAGTTTAGCTGATGGTAGTGCCTTACCATCTCTACATTTTTCCGTCAAGATTTATGGCTTTCACATGTAATTTCATTTTTTCACTTTAGAGCAGAAAGTTTAAGCATTTATAAAGCATTTACATGTCTGGCCTCATATAGTGTTTGTGGATTGTGACAAATAACTGGGGGCAGTCGTGGCCTAATGGTTAGAGAGTTGGACTTGTAACCCAGAGGTTGCGGTTTCGAGTCTCAGGTCAGGCAGTAATTGTTGGTGGGGGGAGTGAATATTCAGCGCTCTCTCCACCTTCAATACCATGACTGAGGCAAGAACCGAACCCCCAACTGCTCCCCGGGCGCTGCAGCAATACAGCTGCTTACTGCTCCGGGTGTGTGCGTGCGTGTGCGTGCCTGCGTACTTGGATGGGTAAAATGCAGAGCACAAATTCCGAGTACGGGTCACCATACTTGGCCACACGACACTTCATTTCACTTCTAAACTGTGATGCAGCTGTTTTTATAGATAAAGGAAAATCCTGCAGGCTTGATGAAGTTACTGTAGACCAGTGGTGCCCAACCCTGTTCCTGGAGATCTACCTTCCTGCAGAGTTCAGCTCCAATCCTGATCAAACTAATTAAGATCTTCAGGAGCACTTGATAATTGCAGGCAGGTGTGCTGAAGCAGGGTTGAAACTGAACTATGTAGGTAGGTAGATCTCCAGGAACAGGGTTGGGCACCACTGGTCTAAAGTTCACATACTTTGCTGTGAACTATTACATAAAACGTACCTGTTTTATTTTAAAACTATGTAATCTAAATGGATTGAAAATTGGTATGCAATTGAATTACATAAAATGTAAATTTAGACCGAAACATTTTTTTGAGTGTACAGTAGCTTCATAAAGCCAGCAGGGTTTTCCTTCATACCTTTAGACCAGGGGTGTCAAACTCAGTTCCTGGAGGGCTGCAGCCCTGCCGAGGTTAGTTCCAATCCTGCTCCAACAAACCATGTAGTTTTCAATTGAGCCTGAAGGACTTGATTAGCTGGAACATGTGTGTTTAGTTAGGGTTGGAGCTAAACTCTGCAGGGCTCCGGCCCTCCAGGAACTGAGTTTGACACCCCTACTTTAGAACAACCGAATCAAGCCCAGTTTTTTTGTGTGAGTTTAGATAGATATTGTGACAAAACTCACAATATTCCATGCCACTGAGCTGAAGGGAGCAATGTTTTTTAATGAGGGAAACATCAAATGGGGTCCAAACGGACCCCAAAGACAATATAAAGGTAAAAAAATAAATAAAAACTGTTTCACAATTAATTGGATGCCCTATAAACAACATAGCGGACTAATAGAACCAAATATGCTATTGGCATTTAGAAAAAAAAAACTTAAATTAAACAAACAACCCAGCTAACAGGATTTTGTTATAAGAACGTTCTCCAAATATTCAGTGTTGGTTCTGGGAACATAAAAAATGTCCAGTTTTCTTGACATTAGAGGAATGTTTTTAGAAGGTATGATGTTCCTCAAACCTTCTTTCAACTTAATTTTGATTTAAAATTCAACATTCTAGGAACATCGATTTGTAACATTCCAAGAACATAAAAATATCCACTTTCCTTAATGTTAGTAGAATGTTATTTAAATGTTAGTATGATGTTCCACATTCTTTCAATCATTCAAACACCTGCTGTGAACAAGCACTGAAAGAAAGAGACATAAGAACACAAACTACAACTTTCTTCAGCCACAGCCTTAGATGAACTGAAGATAAAATACATTCAATCTCTCAAGATCTGATTAAACAACTCCACAAACAGCATTACCAGCTTCAATTATTACTAACCAGATTGACTTTATTTCTGTCAGACGTCTACAGAAGTTCTTATTGAGAATTAACAGAGGTTTAGATGTTAGATGCCCTTGTTCTGTCCTGCAGATCTTCATTGACCCCATTCATGGTCACATTGAGCTGAACCCGCTGCTGGTGAAGATCATTGATACTCCTCAGTTTCAGAGACTGAGACACATTAAACAGCTGGGAGGGACATATCTGGTGTATCCTGGAGCCACTCACACTCGCTTCGAACACTCACTGGGGTAAAGTAAAAAAAAATATTTTTTTAATGTATATGCAGTATACAAATGAATGAAGGCTTAGAAGTTTTTAGTGCTACTGTAAACTCTGCAGGTATGTGGACCTCATCAGACTCCTTTGTGGTAGATGATCAATAATACAGTAATTGCAGTAAAACTATACATTTTCCCTGACAACTGATCTTTTCAATGTCAAATTGGGTATTATGAACAAAGTATACTATTTCCTCTACAAGTATGGGGAATTATCTTGAATTAATTCACCTTTAGCTTTTGGGGTCAACAACTTGGGTAAAGTTGGTTTTATATTGGCACATTCGGACTTCTGCATTCAATTACTTTGTTAACCAGTAATAAGCACACTACATTGGACATTCAGTGGACATTTGCAAGTAAATATGACTTTAAAACAATACTTGCCCAATTTGATCGATTGTGAAAAAAAAATGAGTAGGTTGACAATGATGACACTGATTAGAATTTGCAAAAAATAACTTAATTGCACATATAATTAGAAAGATATTGAATGCGGAAATGTGTGAATGTGTGAATATAAAACCAACTTTACCCAAGTGGGTCAGCATGCTTTGAACACTGGCTGGAAGTAATTATGCCATACTGTTCAATACAGATTGTATATATTTTAATATTGTGCCTTTGCATTTGTAGCATGTCATTTTCTGTGACACTGAGTCCATAAATATTATTAGTTTGATCTGTGAAAACACTCATTACATAGATGGATGCTGTTTCAGATGCAATGTCCAGACCCTTTCCTCCATAAAGCTAAAAACACATTGCAAACAAACATTATCAAACTGATGGTCATGAAGAGGGAAGACGCATAACTCCTCCATGCAATTCATATTCACGAGCAATGCCTCTGAAAAAGCAGCTGTCGTAGAATTGTGTTGATGAAACTGAGACGATGTCTTCATGAGCAACATAAACATATGCTAACATCTTAAAAAACATTTTCATGAGCTACAGACTGTAATACTGTTGAATGACACACAGACAGTTGGTGTGCTCAAGTTATTCTCTTTAACCCTCTGACAGTAATTAATGTCAGGTAACACATGTGCAGTTGTTACAGTGCTCTTTCTACCCGTGACACTTCAAAATGACTTATTTTTTTATTGTATAAGTCATCAGGCTGATTCAAATGTTTTAAACATGATTAGAATAATCTCATGATTCTGGTGTTACCACAAAGCTCAATCTACTTCACCAGATTCTGAATCAGTGTGTCAGTTGGTCAAATGATGTAAAAGCTGGATTTATTCTGTTTTGTTTAAAATTATGTCTTTTCTGTGAAGGATGGCACATTTAGCAGGATCTCTGCTCAAAGTTCTGAGAGAGAAACAAGAAAAGTATATCGAAAAGATAGAGATTGATATTAAAAAGCATGGAAAGAAACAGGAGGAGCTCAAAGAGAAGAATGAGCTCATTACTGAAAAAGACATGCTGTGTGTTCAAATTGCTGCTCTGTGCTATAATTTAGGTGAGTGATGGTAACATACATGTGCACAACTGAGCAGTATAAAAATACCTTTGTCTGTAAACTTTTTTCTTTCTTTAACGAAGGACTTATTAAAAGACATATTAAAACTATGTACAATAAATGTGTTCACAAAAACAATTTCATTTATGCAATTGTTTTAATCGTTTTTGTTAAAAAAAGAAGAAAGTCGCAAGGTTTCTAAGACCTAAAGGTAAAAATCGCTTCACACTAAAAAGTCAATAGTATTTTAAAACTAAGTAAAGCTAAATATTTCTATTATATCTTTTGTGCTTCAGTGATTTTAATGATTTAGCAATAAGATGATGAGATGAGATAATGTTCACATAAACCTACCTAAATCTGATCCTCTTTTACATTTATGTGCAAACACCATGTGAACTTTCATGTGGATTTTACTTTCCTTTACACCCTATAATGTCAGATATTAGATGTGAATCATGTATTTAATTGAATGAAGACAGTATGGAATATGATCTCGAGCAACATATAAACCGTGAGTTGATCAGTATATTTTATGTTTTTATCTTTAAGGTCATGGTCCATTCTCTCATCTGTTTGAGAAATTCATCGATAGAGCCTGGCCTGGTAAGAGTCTGAGCCTCTTTCTTGACTGATGCCAATGTTTGTGGTCAGCTGTGTGTTCAATAACCATGAATTATTTAACAGTGCTATTTGGAGCTAATATTTATATAAATGTTATTAACTTTTTCTCTAGTACCATGTATATATTTACCTGAATATTTACATTTAAATGAAAAATCTGAAATTTTCATTTCATTCAGTTTTGAATTATCACGTTGGGTTCTTTCCATTGATGACTTTTATTGTCATTTGAAGATTGAAATCAAACAGTCACTGATATCCTTTCTTGTTTACATGTGCATACTTACATCATTATATTCATGTTTAATATTTAGATGTAGAAGTAATTGGACAGCGGGACAGTAGGAATAGTTGTTAGTTTTGATTTTTGTTTCTGTGATGTTTTACTGCTGGTGCAGGTGGCAGTGGAGATGACCAACAACCAGGTCCATCAAAAGAGAAGAAAAAGAAAGAAAATGAAGAGAAAGAAAGAGCCTCAGGTATTCCCTACGTTCCTGGATCGAATGTCCCCACAAGTCTAGGAATACCAGAAATTGTTGAATTTGTGGGGACATGTTTTTTTGTTGTTGTTGTTTTTTTTTATTTTTTTATTTTTTTATTTTTTTATTTTTTTTGCAGAAGGCTTTTAGTGAGGGTTGTGTTTAGGGTAAGGTTTTAGAGGACAGAATATACAGTTTGTACTGTATATAAGTAATCATGTCTATGGAAAATGCCCATAAAACATGGAAACCTAACATGTGGTGTGTGTGTGTGTATAGAAAAAACTATTTCACTAATGTAATGGTTGTCACTTTAGTTTCATTTCATAAGTCAGTTCTTGTGAGATCACAGATAAACATGTCATGTATAATAACCCCTGTGTGCTTTCTTTTTTAGATGATAAGTGGAAGGTAAGCATCACGACTCTCCTGTACATACACTCTAAAAACGGATGTGTTAAATATTAACACATTTTTTGTGTTATGGCCATTTTAACACATTTTGTGTAATTTTAAGTTGATCATGTGTAAAAAGAAAGAGAGAGAGAGAGAAACAACACAGTGTGTCCAACACAATATGTGTTAACTATCATCCAATCACATTTCTGCCTATGTCACTCCACAAGCTGTTAAACTAATCCGCACCTGTTTTTTTCATTGGTAAATGACGTGGATGCACTCGTGTCAGGTATATGGATTTCCCCGCTAGAAATGTAATGTTCCCAGAGCATTATCAAAGCGTCCCACCGGTGTCAATGACGTTCCCAGAATGTTTACCGAGATGGTCATGATGTGGAGTTCTTTGAAGGGTTGGGGACGTTATTTGGAGAATCTTCAGGGATTAACACTGATCAGAGTGTGTTTGGTCCCACAATACAGAGTGTTAAAGTAACACTGAAGCAGAGCTGAACTTAATGAGAAAGTTAACAAGCAGAATTACTGAAGGAAAGAGAAACAGAAAAACAGAGAGAGACAAAGAGAAACACAACTACAACTGACTTAGTCACAGCCTCAGATGAAATCAACTGAAATAAAACACATTAAATCTCAAACAGCATCACCAGCTTCACTTACGGTATTGCTAACCAGTTTGACTTTATTTCTGTCATACAAAAGTTCTTAATGAGAATTAACAAAGGTTTAGATGTTGGTTTCATTTCACAAAACTTCACCATCACCATCACTGTGGTCATAGTTTGCTTTAGTTGGGCTCTCTACCCTTAAATGCATATATATATATATATATATATACATAAAAAATGTTCCTCTCTTTTTCTGCTATAATTCTGTTTACAGGGCAGATTATTATAGCAAAGAAAAACCTGGAGAAAACATGATCAGATGATGTTGGCTACTTGATGCTGAAAACAATGATCATGTTTTGATGATCATGATTCACTGATTGTTATGTTGAATACTGAAGCGCTTTGTTTCTGTAGGTTGAATTTTAACAGTGTTTGGACAATTTAAACAATTAAAAAAGCACAAGAATGTTTTGTCTATGGCACACATAGACATGGAGAATCAACATATGAATCTCAACAATGGTGACAATCAACAAAATTGGCTTAATTTATTCATGTTGCAATGCATTCTGGGAGCCATGAATGATTTTTGATTGGTGCACCCAGAATGCACTGCAGCATGAAGCTTTTTGTTTATTGTCACCATCGTTGAGATTCATATGCTGATTCTTGATGAATGTTTGCGTCTAACTCATACAGATGTTCAAAATGTCTTGGGTGCAAAGTGTTTTTAAAATTCAGCGAAGTATCAGATTGTAGATGTATTTTATCTACATCACACCTTATTTTTACTTGTTAATCTCAAATAATCACACATTTGGACTCTGGATGAGATCTGAGAATTAAGACATTACACAACAACTAACTCATCACTAGCGATCAATCAAAACCAACTGATCATGTTTTCTTCTGGGTTTTTTTTGCCATAACAAATGTGCTTTGCAAACACAGCTTTACAGCAGTCAGAGAAAAACTAATGTTATAAAGTCAAGGGTCAAGAGCCCAACTAAAGCAAACACTGATCACATTAATGGTAAGTTCAAATGAAATATTCATCATCTAAACATCTGTTCTAAATAACTTTTTTTAGACAAACTGGTTAGTAATGAGTGAAGCTGGTGATGCTGTTTGTGGAGTTGTTTAATCCTCCTCTGCTGAGATCTTCAGAGATTTATTCTTTTATTTCAGTTGATTTTATGTTTCTGTTTTTTGCATTCAGTTTTCAGTATTGCATTCATTTTAACTGGTTAAGAATAGCACATCTATGACACAAATTGTGTAATTGTTGACACCAGTGTGTTAAATATTTTAACACACTGCCTGTGTTAAAAATAATAACACACTGGTTGTGTTAATTTAATTAACACAAAATGTGTTGTCCTTAACTAGACACACAGGTGTGTTAAAATATAACACAGGTTGTGTTGTTTTTAACACATCTGTTTTTTTAACACACTAATGTGTCATAAATCACACAATTTGTGTCATATTTGTGTCATTATGACACATTAGTGTGTTAAATATTTTAATGTTATCAACCTGTGTTAAGAAGAATATCACACTGGTTGAGTTGAAATTAACACAAAATGTGTTGTCCTTAACTTGACACACAGGTGTGTTAAAATATAACACAGGTTGTGTTGTTTTTAACACATTTGTTTTAAGAGTGTATATATATATTTATTACAAGTAGCATTTTAAACTCAGCGTATTCTATTATGCTTAAATGAATGTTCCCTTTACTTAGTCTTATTGTGATGTACTCAGTCATCTTACACAAATACATTACAATACATAAAACTATAAAAAAGCATAGACATGTGATGTCCAAAACAACAATGAAAAGGAGCTTAAAAACAGCAGAGTTTACAGCAAGGCTACGGAAAACAAGCTGCACAAATTAGGTTTAGTGAATAATGTTCAATGAATAATTTTGGTGAACAGAGTAGACCTTTTTGGAGCCTTATTGCTCAAGCTGCATTTAATTGGCAAAAACGAACTTACTAAACATAAACATTCCTACCGAATATATAAACCATGCAATCACACATGAACAGTCCAATGAGAACAAAAAAAAAAAAACCTTGTTTGATATGCTTTCTTGTTTACAAAACAGCCAAACACACACTTATCCAAATAGCACGTAGCAGTAGCAATCTAGATAAAATCAGTATTAAAAACAAAAAAAAAAACACTTAAGCTCTACCTTCAAAATTTTTTTTTTTTAAAAATACATTTTCAAACTTGAACTAGTTAACCCTGGGTAAATAAATTGAAAATCACTTTATATCACAATATAATTTATTTAACAGTCATTATTTAATATAAATATAATTAGATGCTCAGTCTTCATGAATCCTGTATTGTTATGTATTTATGGTTGTTTATACAGTTTAATTTATTTCCAGTATTTATATTCTCTCTCTCTCTTTCTATAGGTGGCCTCAATCAGGATATTTCGGGACATAGTAAGGGATAAAGGACTAAACACAGAGCTGACAGAGAAAGATCTCACCTTTATTCAGAAGTTAATTGAGGGGGATAATACTGCAGCTCCAGAGGTACAGTCCTGTAAACTGCAATATCAAACAAGTTATTCAGTGTTTAACTTGAGTATTACAAGTATTTTAATTATGCTTTATTAGAACAAGTCTTTCCTGTATGAGATTGTGGCAAATAATTGGAATGGCATTGACGTGCGAAGATGGGACTATTTTGCACGGTAAATAAACAACATTTTAGAGATTTTACACACAATTCCTTTTTTTAAATGAAACAAACAAAAAAATGAACAAAACTGAACAAAAAAATGCTTAAATGCCCAGTGAGCAATTGATGTGGAAAATATATCAAATTGATGTCAAACAACAGGTCAAATGTGCAAATCAAACTGATGTCAAAAACTTGACATGACGTTGATTTGATGTAAAGTGAACATCAGACATATTGGCCTACATACATTAAACCAATTTCAGTGTGGCATTAACTTCTTATTTTCACCCAATTACCACTGGAAGAAATTGCTGTCCAAACTGACTTAAAATGATGTTACAGCGTCATAATCAAGAATTTACTAATTTTATTAATTATACTAACTATTTCATGTCAAATTGATATCAAGGTGCCCGCTGGGGGGTTGATAGTCTGATTTACATTTTGATTCTTATTTACAAAATATATTCATATTCTTTGTATAATGAATATAATCTATGTATCTGTTAAGCAATACATTTAGTGCACTTTAAAATAGGTAAATACTGTATATACAAAATTTATTTGATTTTTTAATTCATTTTTTTTACTTTTCAATATTAGTATACAAATAAAACAATTCTACTATCAAAAACCTTTACATAAAAATAAAAAACACATCAGTAGTGACATTAAAGCTGATTTATTCTACATGGATTTGGTCGCCTCATGGTGTGATCAGATCACATGAGCAGTCTAATATTAGTAACCCCTCACGATTGGACACTTTCACTTGTGGAATAAATGAAACGAACCATGACTGGATAAAGCATTTCTATAATATTATCAGTAACTGAAAATTGTCATTGATGTATGATGCCGCATGATATTAGGTGTCAGTATAAAGTCAGAGTTCAGTCATATCAGTCAACAGTACTGAGCACACTCATGTTCTCTCTTTCAGAGACTGTCATTATCTCGGCCTTCCTAACAGCTTTGACCATCAGCGCATGCTGAAATCTGCTCGAGTCTGTAAAGTCAACGGGAGGAATCACATCTGCTTCAGAGACAAGGTATACGATACACAAGATCCCTCATCAACCAGTGCTTATTCGATGGCTGATTGTTTTCAGTCTGTGTGATAACACTGCAAGTGTCACATCAATATAAAACAATAAAATGTTGACTTTAGTTGCTCTGTGCACTATGACAGTCACCCAATCATTGGTCATCTTACAAGTTTTCACTTCACCTAAATTTAAGAATGATATTTAAGAATGAAAATCAAAAACCTTTGTATTTCAATGTTTGCAACTTAATGTAAGTCATACTCATGTAAAACTCATCCTGTCTCTCACAGGTGGCAGACAATATTTATGACATGTTTCACACCAGATACACTCTGTATCAGCAGGCCTACCAGCACAAGATCGGCAACATCATCGAAGACAAGTCAATTATTATTATTTTTTTTATTCAGTTAAAATCTTCTTTATAGTGCATTATTTTTTGTCATTTACTGTTTCATTATTTTTTATTTGTTCATTAGAATCACAAAAGCTCTCTTAGAAGCCAAAGATACGCTTGAGATCACACGGATTTCAGAAGCCCTTTCACCAGATGAAATCAAGCAGAAGATCAAAAATATTACAAGCAGCTCACGAAAGCGCAAGATGCCACCATCTGAAGATGAAACGACTGCAAAGTTCATTAAACTGACAGGTAGGTTGTAAATATGGAAGATGTTTTAAAGTTCTACTTCTTATCATTTGACCAGAAGAGTTTCTGTCAAATGTTTCTTATTCCATCAGATCACATCTTTGAGGAGATCTTGTACTCCACTGATGACAAGCTGAAAGATGTCCGAAAAGAGCTTGAGGATGTTGTGATGCGACGCCTGCCGAAGTGTGTGGGAGAGACTCGACTAAAAGAAACTGAAGAGAAAGATGAAGAGGCCTTCAAGGTAGAAGAAAATGAGAAAAACACAATGTTTTATTTAACTGCCATCTTCAAGTTAGTTTTTCTTCCAAACATCAGGGAAGGCACTGTATTTAAAATGATGTTAAAATATCATCTTTGACTACTGGCCTATTCTTCATTGTTTCCGTTTGCCTTCACTGCTGCTGGATTCTGAAAGGTTCATTGTTGTGAGTAATTCATTAGTGCGAATAGAATTATAATGAAGCATAAATCCTAATCTTGCCCTTCTAAACTTTACGGTTAGAAATTGTAATTGTGTATTGGTAAATGCAGTTTGTATTATCACATTGAAATGGCATGTGCTCGTTTGTATCCCAGTTTGCTGGTAGATGGGTGGCAAACTGGGACAGTGTCAAGATCACAGAAAGGAAATAATTAATAGACAGATATTTTAAGGAAAAATCTAACCGAATGTTGTGTTCCTTATCAGAATCACGTCCCTTTTTAATTATTTTTAACCTTAATTAAATTACCTTAAATATAACAGCAATCTAGAATGCTCTATGAATGATATGTCCCATTAATTAGTGTCAGTGAATACATTAACAAGCATTAATAACAATGAGCAATATATTTGTTACAGTATTTAATAATATTTAACGTTGGTTAATAAAAATACAGCTGTTTTGTTAGTTCATGTCAGCTCAGGTCCAGTAAATTATATTAACAGATACATTTTATTTTTATACAGAATGTTCAAATTAACATTAATAAATATGAATAATACACTAAATGAATATTCTTTAGAAGTATCTTTCATTGTTAGTTCATGTTAGCTAATGTAGTTAACTAATTTAAACAAATGTACCTGTCCACCGATAAATCATCCCTTTCATTTTCTCGGCCATCTCATAATTTCAAACATTACAATCAATAGAAATTTGCAGTTAAAAAGCAATTATATTTTTGTTTATTGGGGAGGGACATACACAGATAACAACACACACTCTCATCATTTGTTTTTATTTGTTGAACTCAAATCAAATTTCTACAGGATCACTGGAATAAAGCAGTGGACGAGTGGAACAAACTTCATCCAGATCTGGTCTTGTATAAGAAGGATTTCAGCACTAAAGTACGCTGTGTTCAAAACAACATTTCCAGTCTTTATATTTTTATCACTTTATTTTTTTTTATCAACAATGTTTAGTAACTGTAACATTGTAAATCTCCTCTCACAGGTGATTCAACTGGATTATAATAAGGAGGATGAAAACCCTATCAACCATGTCTATTTCTACAGGAAGAAGCAGCACAACAAAGGCCGCAAGATCAGGACATATGAGGTACTCACACCACTGTGCTGCTCAAGTAACTGGCCATTTCAAAAATGATCAACATATTAGAAAAACATATTCTAGAATAACTAATTTTGTGAGGGCCACTATCATCAAGGATGATTGACACACAGTGTGGATTGGTTCTGTTGTGGCAGTCTAGCAGAGAGAGCAGCGATAACCCCCTTAGAGTAAACAGAACAGAACCAACACAAACGTGTTGAATATATCATTAATGTTGTTATTAACATCAATTTTAATATAACAACACATTTCTGGGGATGGGGGAGGGTAATTAGCTCCTGAGCAAATCAATAAATCGATTGAATAATACTGAATAGACCTTATATAATCACGCTATGATATTGTATTCCTATAGGTAGCTGAGTCAGCTAATACAAGCTTGACTGACGTGATCTGCCTAAACTAACTGTATGCTTGATTTCTTACAACACTTAATCAAATGATTGCCCAAGCAATAAATGGAAGCTTGCATTCACAGTCAATGTTTTTCATTAAACAGCTGTTTGTGAGCTAACAATTGGCCTAAACTGTCAGACAAAATGTGGAAAAATTGTACCTTTAGTGATACAGCAGCTTGAATTTTTTTTCTTAAGGTCCTGTGAGGGAGGGAAGGTCAAGATGATTTTAAGGCCTCTGGTCAGACAGGGAATCCAGTAATTTCAAAACTGTTAAAAAAAAAAAAAAAAAAAAAAAAAAAAATATATATATATATATATATGTATGTTAGTCCAGATGAATTTGTTCCAAAAGTGATTGATAATAGTGAGGTTAAAGGGATAGTTCACCCAAAAATGAAAATTCTGTCATTAATTACTCACCCTCATGTCGTTCCAAACCCATAAGACCTTCATTCATCTTTGTTTTCTTTTCACACAAAAAAACATTCTCGTAGCTTTGTAAAATTACAGTTGAGCCACTGATGTCCTTGCTATGTTTCTGGGTCTGAGAACATTTCAGTTGTGTTGCTGTTTATGGAGAGTCAGAAAACAATCAGCTTTAAGCAAAAATATCTTAATATATGTTCTGAAGATGAACAAAAGTCTTATGGGTTTGGAACGACATGAGGGTGACTAATGACAGAATTTTCATTTGTGGGTGAACTATCCCAATTGAGTGGTATTCAGATGGTCATATAACAACTTTTATTTCAATGTTACATACAGAGTCCCTCACAAAAAAATACAACCCAGGGTAAGTCCAGGGTAAGCCAGGGAAACTTGCTTTGGGTAAGTCAACGCAAGATTCCTAGATCTGTAATGACTGATCGAAAAGTTATGTTTGATTTCACTTGTATCACAGGTATCCAGTCTGCTGCCGAAGACATTTAGTGAACATGTTGGTCGAGTTTACTACACAAAAAACTCTGATGAGAAAGAGATGGATGCTAAGGAGTGCTTTAAATGGTGGCGCCTTGGCATGGTGAGTGTTTATGGTTTGTTTGTCATTCCTGCAGAACTGACACACATAGACACTGTGTATAAGCCACACAAAAAAAACACAATATAACGAGCAAATAAGCTATGTTTCCATCACCCTGTTTTTATGCGCATTTGAAGTATCGCATCAGAAGCAAGTGATGGAAATGTCAAATTTCTTAATTCACAAAAAAGTTTTTACGCTCACTTGAGGTGGTTTTTGACTTATAGGATAATGCGAATAGTGGGAGATGGAAACACATTTGCTGAGTAAATTCCTCCATGTGCATCAAAAAAGTCAAGTGACTTTGTGCTATGGGACGGCAAAACCTGACTAACCAGCGGACCGATCTTGTTGCACAGCATCTGAAATGTTGTTATGGTCATTTTGAAATGCCTGAGCAAAGTCTGTCATCAAAGTATTTCTGTATAATTACTGTCTTACACGACTGCATTCCCAAACAGCAGCATCCACCACTGAAAGCAATGACAGCAGTTATTGTTTCATCTGCTCGCTCTGAGGCACAAGTCATTTTTTTATATATGAAAATTATTATATTCAGTAGCTTCTCATACTTTTCTTAGTGATATATATTGCCAATTTATCAGGAAGTGACGAACTTGTTCTCTTTGACCCATTGGATGGCACACTCTAAAAACAGATGTGTTAAATATTAACACATTTTTTGTGTTATGGCCATTTTAACACATTTTGTGTAATTTTAAGTTGATCATGTGTAAAAAGAAAGAGAGAGAGAGAGAGAAACAACACAGTGTGTCCAACACAATATGTGTTAACTATCATCCAATCACATTTCTGCCTATGTCACTCCACAAGCTGTTAAACTAATCCGCACCTGTTTTTTTCATTGGTAAATGACGTGGATGCACTCGTGTCAGGTATATGGATTTCCCCGCTAGAAATGTAATGTTCCCAGAGCATTATTAAAGCGTCCCACCGGTGTCAATGACGTTCCCAGAATGTTTACCGAGATGGTCATGATGTGGAGTTCTTTGAAGGGTTGGGGACGTTATTTGGAGAATCTTCAGGGATTAACACTGATCAGAGTGTGTTTGGTCCCACAATACAGAGTGTTAAAGTAACACTGAAGCAGAGCTGAACTTAATGAGAAAGTTAACAAGCAGAATTACTGAAGGAAAGAGAAACAGAAAAACAGAGAGAGACAAAGAGAAACACAACTACAACTGACTTAGTCACAGCCTCAGATGAAATCAACTGAAATAAAACACATTAAATCTCAAACAGCATCACCAGCTTCACTTACAGTATTACTAACCAGTTTGACTTTATTTCTGTCATACAAAAGTTCTTAATGAGAATTAACAAAGGTTTAGATGTTGGTTTCATTTCACAAAACTTCACCATCACCATCACTGTGGTCATAGTTTGCTTTAGTTGGGCTCTCGACCCTTAAATACATATATATACATAAAAAATGTTCCTCTCTTTTTCTGCTATAATTCTGTTTACAGGGCAGATTATTATAGCAAAGGAAAACCTGGAGGAAACATGATCAGATGATGTTGGCTACTTGATGCTGAAAACAATGATCATGTTTTGATGATCATGATTCACTGATTGTTATGTTGAATACTGAAGCTCTTTGTTTCTGTAGGTTGAATTTGAACAGGGTTTGGACAATTTAAACAATTAAAAAAAGCACAAGAAATTTTGTCTATGGCACACATAGACATGGAGAATCAACATATGAATCTCAACAATGGTGACAATCAACAAAATTGGCTTAATTTATTCATGTTGCAATGCATTCTGGGAGCCATGAATGAGTTTTGATTGGTGCACCCAGAATGCACTGCAGCATAAAGCTTTTTGTTTATTGTCACCATCGTTGAGATTCATATGCTGATTCTTGATGAATGTTTGCATCTAACTTATACAGATGTTCAAATTGTCTTGGGTGCAAAGTGTTTTTAAAATTCAGCGAAGTATCAGATTGTAGATGTATTTTTTCTACATCACACCTTATTTTTACTTGTTAATCTCAAATAATCACACATTTGGACTCTGGATGAGATCTGAGAATTAAGACATTACACAACAACTAACTCATCACTAGCGATCAATCAAAACCAACAGATCATGTTTTTTTCTGGGGGTTTTTGCCATAACAAATGTGTTTTGCAAACACAGCTTTACAGCAGTCAGAGAAAAACTAATGTTAGAAAGTCAAGGGTCAAGAGCCCAACTAAAGCAAACACTGATCACATTAACGGTAAGTTCAAATGAAACATTCATCATCTAAATCTCTGTTCTAAATAACTTTTTTAGACAAACTGGTTAGTAATGAGTGAAGCTGGTGATGCTGTTTGTGGAGTTGTTTAATCCTCCTCTGCTGAGATCTTCAGAGATTTATTCTTTTATTTCAGTTGATTTTATGTTTCTGTTTTTTGCATTCAGTATTCAGTATTGCATTCATTTTAACTGGTTAAGAATAGCACATCTATGACACAAATTGTGTAATTTTGACACATCAGTGTGTTAAATATTTTAACACACTGCCTGTGTTAAAAATAATAACACACTGGTTGTGTTAAAATTTAATTAACACAAAATGTGTTGTCCTTAACTAGACACACAGGTGTGTTAAAATATAACACAGGTTGTGTTGTTTTTAACACATCTGTTTTTTTAACACACTAATGTGTCATAAATCACACAATTTGTGTCATATTTGTGTCATTATGACACATTAGTGTGTTAAATATTTTAATGTTATCAACCTGTGTTAAAAAGAATATCACACTGGTTGAGTTGAAATTAACACTAAATGTGTTGTCCTTAACTTGACACACAGGTGTGTTAAAATATAACACAGGTTGTGTTGTTTTTAACACATTTGTTTTAAGAGTGCAAGGTGCTTATTAGCATGTGTTTTATGCGATATTTCAATTTTACGCATAAGATAAATTCGCAACTTTGGATGGAAACCCGGCTAAATTCAAGGTTTTTTGATGATGGCTCAAAGACATCACAATTAGCTTGATTCAAAGAAAAATTAACTCACCCTCTCTCTTCTCTCTCTTTTTCTTCAAGTGTGTAATTGAGCTGTACGATCAGCCAGAGTTTAGAGGCACCAAGTGTGTGATCACAGGGAACTGTCCATCACTGGACCACTGCAGTATAACAGAGGTCCGCTCCTGTAAGGTGATCCGAGGTGTCTGGAAACTCTGGAAAGGTCGTGACTACAATGGAGATGATTACCTAC
Source organism: Aspiorhynchus laticeps (assembly GCA_023376895.1). NCBI lineage: Eukaryota > Metazoa > Chordata > Actinopteri > Cypriniformes > Cyprinidae > Aspiorhynchus > Aspiorhynchus laticeps. Next base: position 6,709 of record JALXFT010004641.1, on the reverse strand, counting down.
TGAAGGAGGAAGAGTATCCCAATCTTAAGGCATTAGGCGATGGCAAACCCACTGCTTCTGCTCCTGCTCCTGCTCCTGTTCCTGATCCTGCTTGGTCTCTTGAATGTCTGCCATTTACGATCCACCTCTATGAAAAGGTGAATTTTGAAGGCCCAAACTTTGAGACAACAGTTGACTGTCCTTCATTTGACAGCTATGGTTTAAAAGAGGTACGCTCTTGTAAGGTGCTCAGTGGTGTGTGGGATCTCTATGAGGATCCTAACTATAATGAACCCCGTTACCAACTGAAGGAGGGAGACTATCCCAATCCTGAGGCGTGGGGCAATGGCAACAATGCTCCTGTTCTGTCTGTTAAACGTGTGACATCTTATAAGATCCAGCTCTATGAAAAGGAAGATTTTGAAGAGCGGATGCATGAGACAACAGTTGACCATCCTTCATTGGACTGGTGTGATTTAAAATAGGTCCGCTCTTGTAAGGTGCTCAGTGGTGTCTGGGATCTCTATGAGGGTCCTGACTATGCTAAACCCAGTCACAAGCTGTCAGAGGGAGACTATCCCAATCCTGGGTCGTGGTGTGCCAGTGACCCCACTGCTCCTGCTCTGTCTGTTAAACATGTGACAGAGTAAATTATATAATATCCATCCATCCATTGCCCTCTTTCACTTTAAAAAGCATTTTCAATTTAAAGCATTTCTTTAATGTAATTATAATTTCTAAACAAAAATAGTCTAATCAGTGATTTACTCTGCTGTCACAATTATGTAATATCTTTTACTTTCATATTTTGTTTTCTCTGCAAATGGTAATATATGCACTGAATTGGGAATAACTTGATTAATTACTTATCATACCATGATAGCATATCATGCAATTAATTTGATTTAGCAGATGCTTTTATCCAAAGCGTCTAAGAAAAGAAGTAATTCCAGGATTACAACTGATTGACAGCTACTGAAGCCACATGCGCCTAAATTAGATTATTTTGTGAATGAATCGTGTGACAGATGCTGCTGACAAAGATCCACGCAATGAAAAATCAGTGATGAGAAAGTAAAATCATGAAAGTAAATCAATCTAAAGAAACTAAAGTGGGGGAAGATTTTACCTTGATTTTAGTTCTTCACAAATACAGTAGACAGATATTTGAGGCTAATAGCTGATTTATGATAGTGTTTTGAGCAGCTTTCTGTATGCTTGTTGTTATTATTATTATTCACAATGTGGTGCTGGATGTTGGGTGAATAGGCACTAGTTAACAGTAGATAATGGTGAAGGGTTGTGTTATATTAGGACAGGTTTGTTTGGTGATGGATAAATATAGGTAACTGATGGACCATTTGTTTTTTGGTCATTTCTTTGAGTGTGTGTGTAGAGTAGAGATCTGGGTACAGTTCTTATGAGATATTTTGGGGAGTTGCTCATTTTTAGAGATTGAATTTGATATGAAATCAGTCTTTCTACATCTAATCTATTACCTTTTAGGATGCAGGAGTTCAGTTACATCTTTCTTGTGTGATTACTGGGAAAACAGGTTATTAGGGGGAAAATGTAGTGCATTTCAGTTTGTTATTCTCAAAAACTGACAAAAATAAACTGTATTGTATCAACAACAATGGTGGAGCAATTATTTATTTCTTGTCTAATACATGTTTGTTTTATCTTGAGTATTACTTCCTCTGGTTCATAGATGTGTGTATGATTAATGTATCACTAATTAATCTGTTTTCATACACTAATGAGAGAGTTTCTAAAGCCTAATAAAATCAGTTGGACAGATTTGAACAAATAATCAAAATATGCTGAATATATTTTATTTGTTTTTAATGCACACAGCTGCCATTTTTTACAATATTGCGGCATTTTGATAAAATATGAAAATAAAAATTGCTCAATATAACAGCAGTTTACCTAAAACAAGAACACATTTAGGTTTTAGGACAACTTTGATGAAAGGTTTTGATCCACTTCAAATGTCGACTAGTGTAGATTTTGTACATGCTCCTGATTTTTGAACTACTGTAGGCACACAAATGACCAAAATGTTTACAGTTTGCAGCTTTAGACCTGATTGCCAGTTAATGAATCTGAAAAAGATGATGAAGAAGAACATAAATCTGTGGAGGTGAAAATGGAAGTGGACTAAAGTGGACTCGAGGTGTGCAAATTCTGTAAGAACATTTACCCAGCCAGCAAACACATGTGGGGCCCTGATGGGTGGCACCTGGGCTATCTAACTGGGGCCCAGCCAGTTTTGTCCTCAGTTTCCATGAGGGCACCACATGGGTCAGCCCAGATGAAACAATGAAATGAACATTGCTCAGTATGCATACTACAGAGTGTTAAAATAAGGCTGAAGCAGCACTGCAGTTCATTAGATAATTAAGTGATTAAACTAGTACTGATTGAGCATTAGTGACGAACACCTGCTTAAGAAGAAAGAGACGAGCAGAAACACAACAACTACTATTGACTTCCAGCCAGAGCCTGCAAAACAACTGAAGATAAAAGACATTCAATCTCTGAAGATCTCAGCAGAGGAGGATTAAACAACTCCACAAACACCCTTACTAGCTTCACTCATTAATAACCAGGGGTGCGTTTCCCAAAAGCATTGTTAGCTAACTATGGTCGTTAGTTCCATTGAACTCTATTGGTAACGACGGAACTTACGACCATAGTTGTTTTTGGGAAACGCACCCCAGACTGACTTTATTTCTTTTAGCTGTCTAGAGAAGCTCTTATTGAGAATTACAGACGTTCAGATGTTGATGTTTTATTGAAGTGTTTGTCACTAATGCTCAATCAGTACTAGTTTAATCACTTAATTATCTAATGAACTGCAGTCCCAGCTAACAGGGAACGTTCCCACAACTTCCATTAACATTGTTTCAAAGGTATGTAAAGGTTAGGTCAGAACATTCTTAAAATAATGTTTATAGGATGTTCTAACAACGTTATTATGGTTGATTTACATTCTTGTAATGTTAAGAGAAAACATTTTTATAACAACATCCTCAGAATGTTCTTTTGATGTTATTTGTACACAATGAAGGTTCTCATAATGGTTAGAGAAAATGTCCTTACACTGTAAAACCCAAGTTAGGGTAACAAACCGTTTGAGTAAACAAATTCCCCTCGGCTTAAACCATGTAAGTTTTAAAACTTGCAGTTAAGTAATTAAGTGATTAATTAAGTGCTGATTGAGCATTAGAGATGAACACCTGCTGTTAACAAACAGAATCACTGAAGAAAAGAGAAACACAAGAACTACTACAACTGACTTCAGACACAGCCTTAGATGAAATCAACTGAAATAAAATACATTAAATCTCTCAAAATCTGATTAAACAACCCCACAAACAGCATCACCAGCTCCACTTATTAATAACCAGACTGACTTTATTTCTGTCAGACATCTACAGAAGATCTTATTGAGAATTACAATGTAAAAAAGTATGTCTGCCCTCAGCAAATATAGCTCATTAAAATAAACAGATTTTACTTTTAAAAAAAAATCAGTTTTGCAGATTACTTAATTTAAAGCTACAACTGTTGCATAACATATTGAATTCATGGTTTACTTTAATTAATAAAGAAACACAACAAGTAATTTTGAGTAAAATCAACAATACTCAAAAATTTAGTCAAATTAACACTAATCCAATTACATTAATCCAATCTGATACCACATGACGAACTGGATTAACTTTGATTTGTGGTGGCCATTTTAGAAAACCAGATCTCAGAAGAGGACTGCTCATCCACTGTGAAGGTAAGAAGCTGTTATGTGAAATAAGTAACATTAGAGCTAGTCTTTATCATATATTTTACTAGATATCAAATGAACACATGTTAAACATGTGCGTGCATGCCGGAGTCACAACTTTTGTGAGACCAAAATACAGATTGTACAGTTACGAATGTTAAATAATGTTGAGTGGCAGATTGTTTGGTTTGGTCCACAGTAGTTATATTTCACCGTCTGACACCCCCCAAGATTTACATAAAATATCCTTTATGTCCTAAGTGAATGTAAACAGAAAACTGGACGTGTGTAAGTACATTAAATCCGTGCAATTTTATTAATGTTAATCAACACACGACAGGAAAAAAATCGCTCACTGCTCTTGACTGATTAACTTTGATTAGAATCAGTGTATTGAATTCAAGAGGAAAGTCTACTGAAGTTTACCATTTACTGAAAATCCTCCTTACTTATTTTAACATTTAAATTGTAGATGTTCACTGTCATTACTGTGTCATGCATTTTATTTTATTTTTAATATTAATATGAATTTCTATTTCTGTTTGTGGTCAGGATCACAGTTTGATTGTCTTCCTATCAGAGAACACTGACAATCTGATTGCATATTACCAGGTGTGTGAATATGGTAAATTTTGTGTTGTTTGCTTTGAAATTACTTTTATAGTAAGTGGAAAGTGCACATTTGAAAATACAATGACTAATCATAAAATAAGTAAAATTAAAAGTTTTTTGTTTGTTTGAATGATTTAGTCATTTAGCTTGGATGTCTCCATCAGTGAGCTTCATACATGTTTTAAAGTTGAGCCTGACAACCACAAAATATGCATTTTATTGTTTTGTGTTATAGGACACTGATCGGGAAATAGCCCAAGAAGACCCTACAAAGGGGCTCTCCAGATGGCAGTCCTTCAGAGGCAGAAATAGTCTTGAAAGGTGTTGAGGTTCTGTCAGGATTGTCCAGTGTTGCAATGATTGTGTTGCCCTTCTTGGCATGATGTATTCTGTAAAACTGAATTACCCCAAGCCACTGAGGTATAATTTTTTTTTTTAATCCTGCTTGATTTGACCTGCAAAACTTCTAATCCCTGATTTACACTGCACACGTCTGCAATGCATCCACCGGAGCTGATCACAGCCACTCTAATCAATGCTTGTGTTACAGCATCATGGCATTCACTTTGTATATCTTGCTCGCATGTACTCAATCTTCCTCACTGTCAGTACAGGCGATTCTTACCTCCAATATACTGAGATTCTTCTGGTGTGAGTTGGCACTGTGTGGAGGACGGAACAAAACCTCGTCAGAGCCATAACGCGCCGCAGACGTGTGCAGTGTAAACAGGGGGTAACTTTGAATAACAAGATGCTGATTTTTTTTTTTTTTAATACTTAAGTGTCTTGTTAACGCCTTTTTAATGCCACAGAACATTGCAAATCTCACACATGCAAGTCAACAAGCATACAACACCACACATTACATACTAAGCACTTCACTGCACTCAAACGCACAAGCATACAACACCACACACGTTATGTAAACAACATACTCCACTCTATACACCACACACACATAAAAATACAACACCACAAATATTAAAAAAGCATGTTGATGCTTACTGTTATTTGGTACAGAATGTTTACTGTTGTTCACTAATCTGTATTTGAGTCATTTTCAAAAATGTTTTAAGACATTTTTAAGTTGTATTTGTTAAAAAAAGGAAATAAAGAAAATAAAGATGTCATTTAATATTCACCAGTTGTCTGTTATGTCTTTCACTCATTGTAATGTATAACTAATTTAAAGTATTGAGCAGTAGGTATTTTAAAATACAAAAACTTAAAATTATCAATCTAAATGAGCTTAAATCTTCTAATGGGGTAAAGACTTTTGTTGTAGAAATAACTTAAATTTATTAGTAAATCTACTTAAAATATTGTTACACCAGCTAATAAATTTGAGCAAAACCGTTCATTGGGATACTAACATATTTAAGCATTGCCAACTAAAGATTTGTAGGTAAAACTGCTTAAAATTCCATGTGAAATTTACTTAAGAAGAGGGATGCACAATTTTTTTTTCAGTGTAACTAAGGTTAAGATGTTGATTTGTTTCATTTGAAGTAACCATGTTAGAGATCAGTGTCTGCTTTAGTTGAGCTCTTGACCCTTGACTTCTGCTAGTTTTTTTTACTTATTTTTCTCTGGCTGTTGTAATCATGTGTTCCTCGAACATATTTGTTACAACTCAAAGGCCCAGAGAAAATGACCAGTGGTTGGTGTTATATATTTATTATGACGATTATCTATTAGTGACTCATTGTGTGTCTAATCTCTGATTACATCTGAAATGGATGATAATAATAAAAAAAAAACTTAAGTACATACTGATTTCCTGACACACAGATGCTCCCGTTCATACATTAGTAATCACATGCTGACGATCATTCATACAGATGCTAATCATACAGATGTCCCATATGGTCAATAATCACATTATAATGGCCTTTTCTATAGACTGCATTCACACTGATATCTGTGAACGGTCAGTAATTACATGCTGATTATCAGCCATACAGATGTTAATCATACAGATACAGGCACATTACCCACAAAACACGCAAACATATATGAAAACTGTTGAAGAAGAAAAAAAAAAAAAGGTTTATTTGTGCAAAAAAGATCGCTAAGTTACGCCCCCGTCAGATGACAGGTGCGTCACAGCGTGCGTCACGCGCCGTCGCGAGGGAGCGCCAGAATTCAAATAAACAATCTTCCGTGTATCTTTGACTTTTTTTTTATTGGATGATCTCATTCTGTTTGGGACATTGCCTGCTACAAAATCATGCTGTTTTTTTACCACCAAGACGCTGTTTTTGAGCGTAATTTGTTCCATAACGGACACAAACAATAACTCTCCCTGAAGAGATGAGACGTAAACAA
>JALXFT010004642.1:0-33081 GCA_023376895.1 Aspiorhynchus laticeps | reverse complement strand
AGGAATAACGATCCAAATTACAACGTTATTGTTTCTTTGGACTAAAAGTGCTCGATGGGATGTTGTTCAGTGGACCCTTATCTTTCAAACTAAACCAGGATTTACAGCAGTGGATACGTTTGAGAGTCGTTATCAGGATGAATCTGGTATGTACTGCGGTTTTTTATACATGTTTTGATGTGTACTGCTTACACAAATTTAGCAAATACATTCCATATAAGCTTTCTATCGAAAAACAGCGATCATTGCAAATGTTGAACATTGAACATTGCAAATCTCACACATGCAAGTCAACAAGCATACAACACCACACATTACATACTAAGCACTTCACTGCACTCAAACGCACAAGCATACGACACCACAAACGTTATGTAAACAACATACTCCACTCTATACACCACACACACATAAAAATACAACACCACAAATATTAAAAAAGCATGTTGATGCTTACTGTTATTTGGTACAGAATGTTTACTGTTGTTCACTAATCTGTATTTGAGTCATTTTCAAAAATGTTTTAAGACATTTTGAAGTTGCATTTGTTAAAAAAAGGAAATAAAGAAAATAAAGATGTCATTTAATATTCACCAGTTGTCTGTTATGTCTTTCACTCATTGTAATGTATAACTAATTTAAAGTATTGAGCAGTAGGTATTTTAAAATACAAAAACTTAAAATTATCAATCTAAATGAGCTTAAATCTTCTAATGGGGTAAAGACTTTTATTGTAGAAATAACTTAAATTTATTAGTAAATCTACTTAAAATATTGTTACACCAGCTAATAAATTTGAGCAAAACCGTTCATTGGGATACTAACATATTTAAGCATTGCCAACTAAAGATTTGTAGGTAAAACTGCTTAAAATTCCATGTGAAATTTACTTAAGAAGAGGGATGCACAATTTTTTTTTTCAGTGTAACTAAGGTTAAGATGTTGATTTGTTTCATTTGAAGTAACCATGTTAGAGATCAGTGTCTGCTTTAGTTGAGCTCTTGACCCTTGACTTCTGTTAGTTTTTTTTACTTATTTTTCTCTGGCTGTTGTAATCATGTGTTCCTCGAACATATTTGTTACAACTCAAAGGCCCAGAGAAAATGACCAGTGGTTGGTGTTATATATTTATTATGATGATCATCTATTAGTGACTCATTGTGTGTCTAATCTCTGATTACATCTGAAATGGATGATAATAAAAAAAAAATAACTTAAGTACATACTGATTTCCTGACACACAGATGCTCCCGTTCATACATTAGTAATCACATGCTGACGATCATTCATACAGATGCTAATCATACAGATGTCCCATATGGTCAATAATCACATTATAATGGCCTTTTCTATAGACTGCATTCACACTGATATCTGTGAACTGATTATCAGCCATACAGATGTTAATCATACAGATACAGGCACATTACCCACAAAACACGCAAACATATATGAAAACTGTTGAAGAAGAAAAAAAAAAAAAGGTTTATTTGTGCAAAAAAGATCGCTAAGTTACGCCCCCATCAGATGACAGGTGCGTCACAGCGTGCGTCACGCGCCGTCGCGAGGGAGCGCCAGAATTCAAATAAACAATCTTCCGTGTATCTTTGACTTTTTTTTTTTTGGATGATCTCATTCTGTTTGGGACATTGCCTGCTACAAAATCATGCTGTTTTTTTACCACCAAGACGCTGTTTTTGAGCGTAATTTGTTCCATAACGGACACAAACAATAACTCTCCCTGAAGAGATGAGACGTAAACAAAGGAATAACGATCCAAATTACAACGTTATTGTTTCTTTGGACTAAAAGTGCTCAATGGGATGTTGTTCAGTGGACCCTTATCTTTCAAACTAAACCAGGATTTACAGCAGTGGATACGTTTGAGAGTCGTTATCAGGATGAATCTGGTATGTACTGCGGTTTTTTTATACATGTTTTGATGTGTACTGATTACACAAATTTAGCAAATTCCATATAAGCTTTCTATCGAAAAACAGCGATCTGTCGTCGATGCTTGAGGCTTAGACCTTCAAAATGATATATAGTTTGTCAAGATTAATTTTGTCCTGTTTTACTTTATCTGTTTGAAAACAACGATGTGTGCAAACAAAGAGCTTTCAGTGCGCCAGCGTCCTGGTGCGGGTTAACATGGGAATGTTAGCAAAACGTTCTGACAACTCGTTTTTGTTAGCTGGGACAGCAGCAATTACCAGGCCTTTGGCTCCCTTTACAGGCATTTATAACATTTAATGTTGAAAAAACAATAGACACAATCACAAAAGTTGTAATGGTTTTACTGGTTATAATGGGACTTGTATTGGTTTTAATGGAAACATAATGGACCCTGTTGGTCTCATCTGGTAATTGGTCACCTTCTATTGGTGGATTGTTAAAACCAATAAATCCTAATGGAATATGTCCCAAAACACACTACAGAATTTTTTTTTTAAATGGTTTTAATGGTTAAAAGTTGATGGCTTGTAATCTTTGTAACGGTATTTGTGATTTATTTGTGATGGTATTAGAATTGTCTGTGATGGTTCTATTGTTTGTTTGTTTTTTTCAGCAAGGTTGCCTCATTGTTTTATATAATGCATTTTAAGTAGGGGTGCAACGGATCATAGATGATCCGTGATCCGTACGGACCAGTCCCCACGGTTCGGCACGCATGTGATTCGCGGATCAACTGATAAGTTTAACATAGAGTGAAAGTTTATCATTTGCACGCGCTCCGTTTCTGCGCTCAGCCGCTGCCGCACACACTGATGCGCGCACACGCAGAGAGAGCACGTGAGAAAGAGAGGCGTGATTTAGATACCGCGTTTCAGACAACGCCTCAACGGATGGATACATACACACACACACAAAGTTATGTTAAAATACCCATTTTGGCAAGTATTCTGGTAAACACAGTCAGTTATGTCTTAAGTTAACGTATACAGCCGAGAAAGAAACCGGATGTGTGTCAGTATTTGGTCCGTGCATTTAGTCTTAAAGAGACAGTAGCCTATAATACCTGCTTCTGTTTGCTAATCATCTGTATTTAACTTATGCAGTAAGCATTATTGTGTTTTGCACCTGAATACTACTGTTACTGTCTTTATTTATAATTTTATGTTGTAGGCTGGAAATCTATCTATTGGTTGAAAATCTAATTAATTTGTGTAATTGTTCTTGGTTTATTACTGACTTTAGTAGTTGTTGCGGCAAACTGACTGCTGGGGGCGCTCTCCCAGTCAAAATGCATCAGCCAGGTGCACCAGGTGAAGCTGATTTATTAATTGGCAGAGCAAGCACAAAGTCAGAGTAGAAAGCAGCAGTAGAAGGCAGCACTGAGGAAGGAGTGTGGTAAACTTGCCATTACTTTGATTGAAGTGAACTGTTGTGTAGAATTAAGCACTACAATCAATGGAGATGAAGCCGGTGAGCTTTTATGTTTCTTTTTGAAATTGGATTTTGGTTATGTCATATTTCAATGTTTGGTTTGTTTACTAGATTAGGAATTTGGCAGTGATTTTGTTTTATATATATTTAAAATGTGTTTAGATTTGTATGAACAAAAATGTATGAACAAAAATATATACTTGAATATTTGGGTTGAACTGTTCTGGAACAGTGTTGTAAAAACTTCTTAACCACTGATTTCTAGTTGTGTCCTCTTTTGGAAGCCCAAACAAAGTACTTTCGCTTTCACAACGAAACACAGCGTCTCCGGGACATGACGCCAACAGCAGCAACAATACTACAGCGAGTATAATAGTGCTGCCTTCTTTCATTGCGTATACATTTGGGCCATTTTTTTTGGTCAGATTTTGGTTTTATCAACGAGCTAGTCAAATATGTTCATTAAACTTTAAGCATTACTGCTTGCTTTAGTGATATGACAATATAAATGTTGCTGATGTTATAAAGTGTAAATCGATTGAACTTTTTCAATATCATTTATATATTGTCATGGTATGCAAATATATTTGTGGAGCTTATAGTGGGCAGGAGTTATTGACACGTCAGAGCGATAAAGTATGTATTTTGTGTATTTTCAAAATACAAAATACTGTGTTTGTATTTAAATAAATTTTCTCACACAGTATTTTGTATTTGTATTTAAATACATTTTTTCCACACAGTATTTTTATTTTAAATACATTTTGATGTATTTGTGACCATCTCTGACTCTACTACCTCAAACATTAATTTAATGTTGACATTGCAGTAGTCTGCAATTTATCTTCATTAAAACAAGAAAAAAGTATGCGTCTTTGCACACATAAAAAACACACTTTTATTTCCAGTATGGTACTGTATGTTTTTTTTTTTTAAATGCATCTTATAAATTTGGTCAACATTTAGATGTACACTAGCAACTGGATACCCTAAAAGCTAGATTACAAGCAACAAAACCATTTGTGTGTCTCAGTTTTTTCTCACAGCAGGCTGATTAATTTGACACAGAGACACTGAGGAATCAAACACCCCAAATCCAGCATAGAGGGGTTCAGTGAATGTGGTGTTGAATGTGTATAAGTGTGTGAGTGTGTGTGTGTCAGAGACACTGTAGAAGGACAATGTGCCAGCCGACCAGTCCAGATACACTCCTACTCTATTAGAAAAGGGTGATGGAACAGGTATGGTATTGTTCACATTCTTGTGCCAGGAAGTAAAACCATTAGCAGAACAGTACAGACTCCAGGATTTGTTACTGCATCCAAACCAAGAGTCATTCCCACCTTTCCTGCTGATTCCTTTATATGTCACTGCTATATTAACCAAGCTGTTCCATTCAGCCTCCCAGTAACAGCGTCCAGTCAGACTCTCTCCACACAGAACCTGCTCAAAGCTCTCAAATCTCTCTGGATGATCAGGATATGGCTGCTTTTCCTCAACATGTGTTGCTTTTCTGTTGTCCTCAGACAGCTTGAGTCGAGTGTGTGCTGTGTTTATATCCAGTGTGAGATCACAGGCATCTGAACACAAGAAGAGAGACCAGAACATCATGAAGGAGGTGGGTAAATACAACTGAAGTGTATGCAGCGTGCTCATTTATATAGCCAAGTAACCCTCTATAGTCACCTTGGGTGAGTGAGTGAGTGTGTGAGTGAGAGCGACTTACATTTTCTCAGTCCTGGTGTGATTCTACAAGATTCTCCATGGTCCAAACTAGAAAGACAAATATAAACAAATGATTAATGTCTCATTAAAAGTGTGCAAGAAAAAGCTAAATAAATAAATAAATAAATAATAATAATAATAATAATAAAAATCAAATGAGCACAATATAATAAATGAATAAAGATTATCCAAACAAATCACTCAAAAAGCGAAAACAGATGCCAAATACAGAAAGAAACAGCTAATAAAGTCTAATTGCTAAAGAGCTCCAAAGACAGATCAGCTCAACACTGCATAGTGTAAATAAAGTCAAGACCAAGCAGCCAAACAACTAAGGTGTTTAAATAGATTTAACTCTCACAAAAGCACATTTGATTATACTGATCTGAATGCATGGATGTCAGATTTAAAAAAAAAAAAAAACTCAATGTCAACTCAAACCCCCCCGAAAGGAATGAAAACTAGCCCAATTTTCCCCATCATAGTTGACAGCTGCAGGATTCCCATAAAGTGGTTTAAAATAAATATTTTGATTTTGTTTATCCGATGTTTTAAATATTTAGTTGATTTTAGCTACACATTAGCTAGGCGTATGTAGCATGTGTATATTTAATTAATCTGTATTTTATACAGATTTAACTTTAAACACTTTACATTAAATTGTTTAAAATGTAAGCTATTTTAAGCTATGATAAGTGTCACACTGTGACACAGCCATTCATAAAAGTAATTTGTGCGAGTGCATGCAAGAGGGTCTGCTCCGCTCCATACAGCGCATGCTGCAGTGCCGCAGCACAGTGCAGCAGGAGTCAGATTTCACCGATCAAGTGAAGAGACAGAGAGGTGCTTTCAGTACAAGCGCCTCGGGTGTACAGCCTAGTTTATACTCGCTGTGTCAGCACAATGCGAAGGTGTGCGTGGCAAAAAAATGGTGGACAGAGGTTTTTGTTTTCAAGCAAAATGTAAAAGTAAAGTAAAAGACCACTCTTAAACCAGAGAAGGTGAACATGTTGTTTTTAACATGCAAGCACTGTCACCGACAGCCAATTTAGCTTTAATTTTCTTTTTGTTTTCCTTCTGAAAAGCCCATTATCTTTGCTGTTTACATTACCCTTACGTTATGCTATGGAGGCTTTAATATTTTTTTTTTTTTTTATTCCAGTGTTTGCTAAACTTTCTGTAATTTCTTAATCAATATATATATATATATATATATATATATATATATATATTACAGAATGTGGTGCATGCCATGCCTTGTTCTTATTCATTTTTGTTAAAGTTATATAAGCTAGTTTGTCATTGTAGTTTTGTTGTTGCTGTGCTTTTCAATAATAATAATAATAAATCCATCTTTCCAGCATTTGCTTTAGTCTTAGAAAGTGAATAATGTAACGATGTAAGCACAAAATACAATGATTTTTTCTTGTAAAATGTAGGGGTGGGCAGTATGACCACAATTCAGTTTCACGGTATGACTAATTTTATTTCACGGTAAAAATATATTTCATGATATAGTTATTTATATATATAGAATATAATAGAATAGAACAGAATAGAATACTAGTTATATTGTTTAAATTTGTTCCATGGTATCTGTTTATTATACTGTATCTTTAAGGGGCTTGTTTTGCTCTTTTTGTGATTTCTGGCAACCCTTCACCTGGAGCTTTAATTAAGAAAGGGAAAAATTCAATAGTGACTAGAAGAAGAGCAACAGTATGCAAATTGAACATCAACTACTGTTTGTGCTGACTAAGTAGTTTAAATTCTACACACCTTATAACCACATCATCCAGCCCAGTGAAGACTGACACACCGCTCAGCAGCTCATATTCCCCTCTCAGTGCGTGTGTGCACAACATTTGCAAACACAACATTTATCCATTATTTTGATTTCAAATCCAAACGTTATTACTGAAAATGCCTTTTCAGCATCGTGACCCTCTTTTATCACAGTATAGTAATACAATCTTTCATAGACATTCACATTTAGACTAAATATAAATAAATAAATATAAACAACACATTATTCAATGCATTTGACTTAGATTTGTATATTAAGTTGCTCAAGCAAGTGGCAAAACATTTAAACACAGCATATACTCTACTTTTCTTATGGTAAAAGTTGTGTAATCACAAATATTTGAAATTAAAACTTATCACTGACAGAAATAGTCGGCTTCTGTGACTTTTCTTTTGCATTTAAATCTTTATTACAAGCAATCTCGCAGGTCTTAAAGAACTTCTTTTTTTTTTTTTTATCTCCATAAGTGCATCTATAATGTTGCCTGAAAAACTGGCGTTTTGCCTTAGACCAGCGCTGAGTGAGCTGTGAACAGTCCGCCATTGTTTTGAAGCCAGAGCAGAATGTCTCCTAAGCGATTTAAGTGTTTTGTTGTTGGATGTAATAATGAAGATAGCAGTTATCATTTACTACCGACATTTGAGCCGCTGAAGATGCAGTGGATTACGTTTGTTTTTGAAGGGAATGCGCCCCCGATCTACCTAAATGCGTCTATGTTCACATGAAAGACAAAGTGGTCACACCAATATTTGATTCAATTGTTATGTTAATTCTTGATCAATAAAAGAAAACAAAGATCAAAATGTAATGACCAAAATGTATCTCTTTTGTGAAGTACACAATCATTGTAAATAGTTCAACTTATGTTATACAATTGAAGTTAGCAGTGTTAATAATTGTGTGAAACTTCCTTGATACATACTTGAGTATCTGCAGTGAGCAGTTTGGATCCTCCAGTTTGTGTTTGAGCAGCTGGACTCCTGATTGTCCTGGGTGATTGTAGCTCAGATCCAGCTCTCTCAGGTGTGAGGGGTTTGAACTCAGAGCTGAAAACAAATAACCACAGCCTTCCTCTGTCACCATACAGCCAGACAACCTACAGAGAGGAAAATTAAATCAGAGATTGGGATCTTGTTACATTAAAGGGGTGGTTGACTGTTTTTTCTAGGCTTGATTGTGTTTATGGGGTGCAGTCTAACATGTGTTTAAAAAACAAAACAAAAAAATATTACTTTTCAGATAATGTACCTTTATTCTACACCGCTCTGTCCCTTATGAACGCTCTGATGATTTCCTGCTTTTATGAAGCCCCTCCCTCAGAAATACGCAATGGGCTCAGATTGGTTAGCTGGTCCAGTGTGCTGTGATTCGCTAAACCGCCAGTGCACATTCAGAAACATTGCGCCCCTCAGCTCAGAATGTGCTCCGGTTGTATTGTAAACAACGGTGTCGTCTATATTGCTTATCAATTTGAGCCTGATTGAGACCCAGAGAATATTACTGAAAAGGATTGCGCAGAACCTGTGCAAGCACATGGCTCTAAATGGTACGTATTTATTTGTAGTTGTCTCATACTTTTAAATACGCTGTTATTTGTAAATGCTACTGCTTCTGTTAGCTTTTAATATACGGTTTTATCCTGATTAAAGCTTTAATACAGCAGAATACATGAATACGTTGTAGCATTTTTGTAAGAGTAAGAAGTGTTTGCCAACAAGTATTGCTCGCTACCACGGTAACCGTGTGCACATTCATGTTTAACGCTTTAGCTATGTGAAAAAAAAAAAAAAAAACTTTTATTATTATTTTTTTTTTTACTTTTGTACCTCAGTATCTCCAGCTGACAGATCAGACTCTTCAATCCACCAGAGATCAGCTTCACTCCTGAATCCTGCAGGTCATTGTTACTCAGATCCAGCTCTCTCAGGACAGAGTATGAGGATTGAAGAGCTGATGATACAATTTCACAATCCTGAGTAGTAAAATTACACCCAGCAAGACTGAAAGATAAAATAGTTTAATGGGTATTTGCAACAGACTACAAATAGTTAATACAAGATTCAATTTACAAAAAAAATTGGAGAATCTTCAAAAATTTGACTCAAATTATCTACAGAACAAATCTTTAAAAAGCAAGCATACAGCAATAGTTTTGTGTATTTAAACAAAACTTAATTTTAATTGCCATCTGGGTATCACCACCTAATATTAAAATAAGTAAAAGTAGTAACAATTAATGTAAATATTGATCTGAAATCATGTCTTCTTTATTCAGCATAGTTGGACAATACAAAAGTACAATTACATTTTTTTATTTTTTTCTGCTACATTGCCTTTCTGTCATGTTGAATTGTAATAACAAGTGGGTAATTAGTTGTTCTTTTATGTGCTAACAAATTAAAAGTGGCCTGAAATGTCTGAGTTAATTTTAGGTGTTTACATACAAGCCTAAATGCTGCACACAGTCACTTTCTAACTGTGAACATACTCACAGAGCTTTTGTGCAGTCAATCACAGCTGGTATCAGTCTTCTTCTCCCCTCATCTGTGTGTTGTATTTCTTGAGGTCCAGCTCATCCAGCACCTCCTCTGACATCTGAAGCATGTAGGCAATTGTTGAACAGTGAGCAGGAGAGAGTTTCTTCTCTGAGTGTTTGTCTGATTTCACAAACTCCTGAATCTCTCTGGACAGAGTCTGATCTTTCACTTCCAGCAGACAGAGGAACAGATTAATGGATCTTTCAGTGGAGAGTCCATGTCCATCTTTGATCTTCTCTTTAATGTACTGTGTGCTTTTCCTGATGCTCTCTGAGCTGTTCTCTGTGTGTGTCAGTAGATCCTGTAAGAGCCTTTGATTGGACTCCAGTGAGACGCCCAGCAGGAACCGCAGGAACAGATCCAGCTGTCCATTCTCACTCTCAAGGGCTTCATCTACTGCACCTTTATGCAGATTCTGTATTGAAGCAATTTTTTTCAGTTTCT
Source organism: Aspiorhynchus laticeps (assembly GCA_023376895.1). NCBI lineage: Eukaryota > Metazoa > Chordata > Actinopteri > Cypriniformes > Cyprinidae > Aspiorhynchus > Aspiorhynchus laticeps. Next base: position 23,181 of record JALXFT010004642.1, on the reverse strand, counting down.
CCATTGTTGCATTTACATAGTAGTAAAAGACATAGAAAGCAGTGAGAAACTCCTGAATGATCAGATGAATGAAGCTGTAGACTTTCCTCTGATGAATCACAGATTCCTCCTTAAAGATCTCAGTGCAAATTCCAGAAAACACTGAGGCATCAGTGATGTCTATGCCACTCTCAATCAGGTCCTCCTCATAGAACATCACATTGCCCTTCATCAGCTGTTTGAAAGCCACTTCAGCAAGTTTCACAATCACTTCTCTGTTAGACTGCAGGAGTTTTTCTGGATCTATCTCTTCATACTTCTGATTCCTCATGTTGATCTGAATCAGCAGGAAATGGATGTACATTTCAGTCAGAGTTTGAGGGATTTCTGCACTCAGATCTTCTTTTAGGAGTTTCTGAAACACAGTGGATGAGATCCAGCAGAAGACGGGGATGCGGCACATGATGTGGAGGCTTCTTGCTCTTCTGATGTGTGAGATGATTCTGCTGGCTTGACGCTGGTCCCTGATTCTCTTCCTGAAATATTCCTCCTTCTGATGCTCAGTGAATCCTTGAATTTCTGTCAGACGGTTGATGTATTTGGAGGGGATCTGATTGGCTGCTGCTGGTCTGGAGGTGATCCAGATGAGAGCAGAGGGAAGCAGCTCTCCTTTCATGAGCTTTGACATCAACACACCCACTGATGAAGTCTCAGTCACATCACAAACTTTCTGATCATCTGAAAATAACAGTGTGATTCTACTTTCATCCAGACCATCAAAAATGAACACAACTTTACACTCCTCATAAATCTTTGAGTCCAGATCTTTAAGTTCAGGATGAAAGTCCAGCAGAACTCTGTGAAGACAGTACTGATGATCTCAGATCAAGTTCAGCTCTCGAAATGGAAGCACAAACATGAAATCTACATTCTGATTGGCTTTTCCCTCGGCCCAGTCCAGAATGAACTTCTGCACAGAGATGGTTTTTCCGATTCCAGCGATGCCTTTAGTAAGAACAATCTTGATTTGGTCTTTCTCCTCACATCCTGGTTCAGCTGAGGCTTTAAAGATGTCATTGCAGTAGATTAGAGTGTCTTGTGAGTGTTTTGTTCTGGCTGTTTTCTCCATCTGTAAAACCTCATGTTCTTCATTCACTCCTTCACTCTCTCCCTCTATGATGTAGAGCTCTGTGTAGATCCTGTTCAGGAGGGTTTGATTTTCTGGTTTCATTCCCTCAAATAATCTTTCATATTTGTTTTTCATGGTGGTTTTGTGCTGATATTTGACTCTCTGAAGGACATCATCCACTGGTTTCTGCAGGTTTCCAGTCTCATGGGATGAAGTACAGGTCACAGAGGTTCTGTCAGAAAAGACAATCTCAGGGATTACAATAACTGTTGGAGATCATCAGAAATACTAGATATTATGTTGACGTCCCTTTGCAGAGCATGTTACATATTTTTGGATTACATTTAGTTTAATTTAATTAAGTGTTAAATCATTATAAATTTGAAATGCACTACAATAAATTATCAAGTAAATGTTTAAACTAACAGAGGGTCAGAGTTCACTGGTCCATCACTCAAATCAGGGGGAGCCATCATGGATCTGTTAGTCTTGATAGACACTCTGCTGGGTTCTGGAGACTTTGATCTCTGTCTGCTCCTCCTGCTGATATTGTCAAAAGACACATAAAACAGTATTTAAACATGTATACTGTTTATCCGTATCTTGTCTAAAACATTGGTTCTGTCTATGGACTGAATGCACCTTTGATTAACATTTATTCATTTATTTAAAAAAAGCTTTTATCCAAAGCAATTTACAAATAAGTGATCCAACAAAGTGATCCAGTAACATGTTAAAGTGCTATAATAAAAAGCTATACTACAAAGATTTTTAAGAGTCAAGAAAATAAATAAAATAATAAATGTATCAAGAGCGTTAATATATGTTTTTGGTCCCCAAATCAGGATCAGCACTGGCACTTTTACTATTTTCAGTGCTGGTCCTACCTATATGCAAAGTATGGGGGGGCCCCCTTGTTCTCAAATTTAATGTCTAATTTAATGTCTAATAACATTTCAACTTTGAAAGATTCACTGGCAGATATGGCAAACTGATTTTTTTTTCAGGAATAACTAACATTAAAGAAGCCAAGCTCTATGTGATTGGTTTGGGATGCACTAGTCTCAGCCTCAGATGTCACGTCCACGGAACGTTGGCTAAACGTCTGATGCATATGGCACACTTATCTGGAAACACTTCAGGAGTTTCGAAGTCGTCGTTGGATTGGTTAGATTATACAGGATTTCTGGGAGATGTGTGTGTCGCGTTCTTTAATGTTCCGCATGGAAACAAAGATGCCATGACGCCAAACCCCCTCACGAAAGAAGAAAGCCTTCATGCTTACAACTGACGACGCGTGCTTGTCAGGATCAACTAAACGCTGAATTTTCAAAAGTATGTGAAAATTTTAAAGTTCGCGGCATAGAATCTTTAAAATATGTCAGAGAGTTTTACACACCGTTTTAGACACCGTTCTGTTATTGTGACAACATATCATGAACATTTCAATAAATGTATATATGTATATGTTTGTGTGTGTGTATATATATATATATATATATATATATATATATATATATTTGGGTCAGGATAATGTTGATTTTCAAGTGTTTTGGTTGTGTAAATACAATGAAGCTTCAGAAGGGTAATATACTTCTATCATGACAGAGTGTTTTCATTTTCATGCTGTTATCATTTATATCACTTACTTCACATATTTATAAGTTACATTTCATAAATTAGATCCCTTAAACAGTATACTTGCATTCATTTCATATAAATTATGAATGTAAAGATATCTCAAATGTAGAAATTTCAAAATGATCAATGTGATATAGATTGAAATATTACTCTCAAAACATTATGCAAGATAAGTTGGATCTTCTATCGTGTGATTTATCTAATATTTGTTATTTTTTGTATAGTAGTATAGTGTGGAAATCTGGATTAAGAAATGCAGTGTTCAGCACTGTTTTGTACTAGCTGTGCTGAATGCATCTCACATTACAGTAAATTGTTAGTGTAATGAACCATTGCGCTTCTCCTTTTCTCATGTTTGTTAAACAGAACTAACAATCATTTGCGTATTGTTTAGTGTGCAGGTACAAACAAAGCCATCGATGCACATTAAAACTTGTCCTGGTAGAGACACATCTTAATGTTTTTTTACCGTCAAACTTTCGTTTCGTTATCATCGGTATCTACACATATAAGGATATCTATTCTACACGAGCGATTTCAGTTAATTAGCATGTATCAATGTTTTATAATATAACAGTGTGTTATATAATATAACAGCAATAACGGAGCACATTACTCGTCGATGTTTCTGGCATTGGGTTCAAAGTTGTTAAGCTGTATTGATACAATGATTCTGGATTGAATTCCAATATAACAAATGACAGCTCATTTTATATGACATGGTTAAATGTAGAATAAGTTTTGAATTTACCACAAAATACAGATCCTTATCCACCTTATTTTTCACGTAATTGCGGGCGACGCCATTTTCGAACCATAATGTGTCAGATTTCCGGTAAAGCACTTCCGCTGATAGTAGTTGTATTGTGATTCCGTAGTTTTGCGTTCACTGTGCAGATTTTACAGGCTAGTTTACTTTTAATATGGACCACAGAAAGACTGGCGTACCTTATGCAGTTAGGGGGTGTCATAATAGCTGATTCAAGCATAAAAAAATACCTGCAAGACATTTGTTTTGACCATAATCCACGCACCGCAGCTGAATGTGGATGTGGGGCACCTTATGATTTGCACGCCCCTCCGAAGGGAGTAGAAGCTCGTCGGCTTTTGTTAAAAGCCTTAAACTTAAAGAAACCACCGAAATTTCCGTATGTTTGCTCTTTCCACTTCGTTGATGGCAGACCCACGGAAAATCAGCCATTCCCCGAGAAACGATGCTCCAGTGAAGACTCCGAGGCGACGTCTCGTCAGGATATATCCACAAACAGGTATGATACAGCTTTTTGTTAAGTAACGTGCTCTAACAAAAGACATTGTTTAAACTATTTCTTTATCGATGGCACTCCTATTGTGCTTGAAAAATATTTAGTGATAAGCTGAAGTTGTTGATAACAGTAGAAAACTGTTACAAAAAGCACATAGAGGGATAGGTAAAATTAAAATGCTGTCAGTTACTTACTCTCGAGTTGTTCCAAACCTGTTTAATTTATTTTTGCTGCTGAACACAAAGGAAGATATTTCGAAGAATGTTTGTAACCAAGCAAATCTTGGGTCCCATTCACTTTCATAGTAGTAAGAAATAATAGTAAGAAATAGTATGTATATTAACATTATTCCAAATATCCTCCTTTGTGTTGAGTAGAACAAATACATTTATACAGGTTTAGAACCACTCGAGGTTGAGAGGTTGACTAAATGATGAAAATGTTCATTTTTGGGTGAACTATCCCTTAAAGCCAGATACTGTGATTGTATTGAATACAAATACCACTGTAGTATGACTGGAACACCATGGTGCCATGTATAAAATCATTTTGCTACTTTTTATAAATGGTGGTAGAGAATTTATCAGTTTCTCCTGGTTACCTTATACTCAGTTCCTTCGCTTAAAACGCATTTTTAGTGTATAATCTGATTTTGAACAAAAAGCGGTCGAGATGTATAAGAGTTTTTGACTAAGGGATTATCCAAGTAAGTGGTTAGATGCAGCTTTGGATAGGGTAAGAAATGCAGTCTGTAGATCACCTAAACAGAAATTTTACTCTGCAGTATGCACTACTACATACTCTACTTATAGTTATGCCATTAAATAAATTATTAAGAAACATTGGTGTATACACAGCCTAGCCAAAGATACTATCTAGTGATCCGGCGGGTAAAATGATTTTTGCAGATCTCCCCCTTTTTTCTCATTACAGAGCAAGGAATATTAAGGACTTATAAATAAGTAAAAAATAAAATAAAATAAAATAAGGAGTAAAATGTGCAATGAACTAAAATGTGCAATACAGTCTACTGTGGATTTAATAAATATTAATATAACCAGGGATGTGCAAGAGGAATGTGCAAACAGGTTGTACCGGGTATGACAGTTACCGGGGTGATTTGAGTCCTTGATTATTTTTGCAGCTCTGCTTCTGTAGCGTTTGAGGTAGATGTCCTGCAAGAGAGGGGAGGGCAGACCCAGAGATGCGCTCAGCTAAGCGCACAACTCTCTGCAGAGATTTGCAGTTCTGATTTGTGGCGTTACTGTACCACACTGAGATGCACTGAGTCAATACACTTTCTATGGCCCCTGAATAGAAAGTTTTCAGGATTGCTGGTGAGACCCTGAATTTCCTCAGCTGTCGCAGATGGTACAGTCTTTGCCTGGCTTTCTTGACCTGTGTTTGAATGTGTGCAGTCCAAGTCAGGTCCTCGGAGATGTTTACACCGAGGTACTTGAAGCTGCTCATCCTCTCCACAGGGGTCCCGCTGATCATAAGAGGAGTGTAGGGCCGCTGCTGTCTCTTCCTGATGTCTACAATCAGCTCTTTAATTTTGCTCACGTTCAGAGAGAGACAGTTGTCCTGGCACCATGATGTTAGTCTCTCTACCTCACCCAAGTATGCGGTCTCATCATTGTTGGAAATGAGGCCTAGAACCACAGTGTGACACTGTCACACAGGACACATGTTTTAACCTGCTCAGTATATTCTAATGATTTTATGTATATTTGAGTTTTAATAGGTTTTCATGTTGTCTTAGCCATTTTATTCCTCTTAACCATTTTAATGTGTGTATGTCTTTAAATGAGTCTGGGTCTGCCTGTCATGTGACTGATCACTTGACAGGAAATAGGAAGTGGGACAGCATAAAGGAGGCAGCATGCAAAACAATGGGGGGTCATTGACCAAAGGCTGGATTGTGGAGTTACCTTTGAGGACTTTCCCTTCCAGAAACTCACTTTATTGGATTATCACTCTCTTTGGATTGTATATACACCGGTGGACACTTGTCACATTCACATTGGGACTTACAGCACGCTGGAATTCTTAAGGACTGTTTTAATGGTATGGAACAGAAAGACGCCTTTTAACAGCCTACAATTTATAGTTTTATTGTGTTGTTTTAGCTTCCTTGTGAACATTGTAAATACATATTTGATTTTCACTTGTAACATTGTTGTCTGACTTATCTTTTTAAACACTCAAAGCCCTCACATAGTTTAATCTGACCCCATTTTAAATCTATGTAGATCGACCAAAAAGGCCGATCGTTACAACAGTATCATCAGCAAATTTGACAATAGAAGTGGAGCTGTGAGAGGACACACAGTCGTGTGTGTAGAGAGAGTAGAGCAGGGGACTCAGAACGCAGCCCTGCGGGGCTCATACGTTCAGGGTGATGGAGTTGGAGGTGAACTGGCCCATTTTCACCACTTGAGGTCTGCCGGTGAGGAAGTCTTGGATCCAGTCACAGAGTGTAGTGTTTAGGCCGAGGTCTGAGAGTTTGACAGCTAGCTTGGTGGGGACTATAGTATTGAAAGCTGAGCTATAGTCAATGAATAGCAGTCTGACATAGTTGCCATTTTTGCTGTCAATATGTGTGAGGGAGGAGTGCAGTACCTGATAGATGGCATCATCAGTAAACCTATTTGGGTGATAGGCAAACTGAAGAGGGTCCAAGGTAGCAGGGATGGAGGAGCATATGTGTTTCTTTAAAAGTCTCTCAAAAACCTTCATGACTGTTGATGTGAGGGCAACTGGACGATAGTCATTCAGGCAAGAGGGTTTACTGTTCTTAGGCACAGGGATGATGACAGATTTCTTAAATGAGGTGGGAATCACAGAGGTAGCAAGGGACTCATTAAAGATGGAAGTAAACAAACCAGCAAGCTGATCGGCGCATGATCTTAGAACGGGGCCAGTAATCCCATCAGGTCCGGCGGCTTTCCTGATGTTTACTCTCCTTAATTCTCTCCGAACCTCATCCTCCGACACGGTGATAACATGATCAACATCGCTGCTCTGTCTGCCGCTTCCTGACCCGCTGATCGGCAGAGTCGCGCTGCCGTTGCAGGTGTTTAGCTCTTCGCCCAGCAATGGATCTGCTCTTCACCTCGGCGGAGGGGTTATTTCCAGAGGAACAGATGGTCTTCAGTCCCTGCCACATGCGTCGAGAGTCATTGAGCTGGAAATGTGACTCAATTCTCTCTCTGTATCGGAGTTTAGCAGCTCTAACTGCCCGTCGGAGAGCATAACATGATGCTTTGTACTCGCTCATGTTTCCTGACAAAAGACAGTGCGTTGGTTAACCGCAGCACGGATTGATCTGTCCACCCACGGTTTCTGATTAGAGAATGTCCTTATTGTTACCGTTTCAGTGGCTTGGTCGGTTAGCATGTAAACAAAGCTTAATGCTACATCCGTGAACTCGCTGACGTCAGCTGAACTCGCCCGGAACATGTCCCAGTCGACGTCATCAAGAGACGCCTGTAGCATAGCTTCAGAGTGGGAGGACCAGCGCGTCACTTCCCTCTTCCCCGGGGATTCCTGAACGATCCTTTGTTTATATTCCGGTGTGAGGAAAATGGCCGCGTGGTCCGATTTACCAAAAGCCGGCAGGGAACGAGCTTTATAGGCATTCTTAAACTGAGTGTAGCAATGATCCAGTGTATTCGGTCCTCTAGTTGGACAGGATACATGCTGATGGAAGTTCGGCATGACCTTCCTGAGGTTGGCTTTGTTAAAGTCCCCTGCGACGATAGAGGCAGCGTCAGGGTGTTTGTTGATGTAGCCGTTGATCTCCTCGTGGAGTTTGGACAAAGCCAAGCTCGTGTCTGCCTGAGGTGGGATGTAAACGGCAGTAGCGATGACCGCGGAGAACTCGCGGGGTAAATAGAATGGGCGGCAGATAATGGAGAGATGTTCCAGATGAGGAGAGCAGGAACGTGACAGAATGGAGATATTCCTGGGGTCGCACCATTTCTTGTTAATCATGAAACACACTCCACCACCCTTGATTTTTTCCGGCCTCGGCTGTTCTGTCCATCCGTAAAACAGAAAAGTTATCAGACGGTGTTACAGCTGTGTCCGGGACCGAGGGAGTGAGCCATGTTTCAGACAAACAAAGGATGTTACAGTCCCTAATGTCCCGTTGGAAACTTGTCCTGGCTCTAAGATTGTCCATCTTATTTTCCAAGGATTGGACATTAGCGAGCAGAATTCGGTTTTAGATCTAAACTTTGTCGTTATTGAAAAGTTGACACAGACTGAATCTGGAACATAGACTCTTGCAGAAGGAATGTAGGTGGATTTTTGATCTTAAAGGTCTACATCCTCTTGGTATGAATGAAGACTTGTCTTTGAATTATTTTTTATAATAATTTAAGGATATATGGTGGGACTCCAAAGAGTATGAATTTTACTTATTGTATATAAAAACTGATGCTAAGAATTTATATATATACTGTATATATATATTATAGTATAATTAAAAGCCTTTATTTTTTACATTTAATAGGCTTTGAAAAATATAACTTTTAAGTAAACTTAAAATAATCTTCACATAAACTATAAATTATATATGAATGAACTATAAATTGAATATAGCTTAATATTTTTTTCAAGCTACAAAAGTTAATCAGCGATTAGAGCAGTTGAGTGATTTCTCTTTTACTTTGTTCTTTGATTTCCATTAATGACAGACTGCAGCAGGTTTCACTTTAAAAGCAACGCTGTCACTTTAAAATCTGATGCACATGACGCATATCTGACGCCTATCCAGTGGTGTAGTCTACGTGATACGCAGGTCACGTAGCCTTATAGCCACTATAAGGTCAAGAATTTCCATATATCCACTTAAAAAAGCGCGAGGATACGTAACAACATCGTTTTGTGACAGACCAGCAGGGGGATTGTTGGCATATAAGAACAATGAGTGATTTCAATAAACAAAAAGTTAATATTAAGTGTTTTGCATTGTCTGACTATAACAGTATTGACTGATTTTGCTCTATTTCGTCAGCGAAAATAGTTTCAAACAAAGTCACAGCCGAGCCACTGCGCATCTCCATTCAAACACTGTGGTGTTTTGTTTATGAATGAATCTGCATTTTTAAATGAATCTAGTGAGTCAATGATTCAATTACCCATTCATAAAGACAGTCACTTGCTTCATTCTTGAATGAATCAGCCGTTTGAACGAATCAATTGAATTAATGATTCATGATTCATGATGAATTGAATTCAATTAATGATAAAATCTGTGATTTGCCACCACCTAATGGCAGTTTTAGTTTCATGTTTAAAGTATAATTTCAGTTATTTAAATAATTGAATATTTCTATATTCAAAATTTTATATTTAAAAAAAATATCTCAACATGAATTTATGAATTTAATTGCACTCATGCCACCTCTGAGCCTCATTAAATGTCTGTAAATATACCTACATGCCACTTTTGTGTTCTTCTGTGCCACCTCTGTAGTACAAATTAATTTTGTTAATACTGATTTTATTTGATCGGTAACTAATTCTTATTATTCCATTGTTTTAATTAGAATTTTTTTAAAAAAAGCTTATAAAAATACACTTCTGAATTTGACATAAAATATACTTTCAATAAAGTAAAAAAAAAATGGCATTACAAAGTTTAAAAAAATGCTCCTGTAAATCACTTTAAGGAGTACAATATTAATTCGTAATGGGAAGGCTAATTTTTGTTATTGTTCAGAATGTGCTCCTGAATTTTTTGACTGTACTCCTATTATTATTGTTTTTTTAATTAGCAGCACAAGTGTTCCTAAAAATAAAAGTAAGCGCAGAGCCCTGTTTAGTGTGTGTGGTGGTGCTTATGGGGTGTTGCTCTGGGACGGGTGAGTATGAGTCTGAGAGGGAAAAATCACAGTATACTCATTACAAAAAAACTAGACTACACCACTGCGCACATCCGATTTTCTCCCAACTCTTTACAATCATTTGGGCCTTTATTAATCTTGTTTAAGACTGTGTTTATGAACTGCACATTTTTACATAATTGTGTGTGTTTTGTCTGTTGAAGCGCAGTCTGTCTGAAGTGGCTATCTGTGCACGTGCTTGTGTTGGATTCTTGTGTTCACAGAGAGCTGCTTCACAAACAGCGCACCAGTACTGAATAAACTTCTCTTTTGTGTCTTATTGAGCTTGATGGCATGTTCACATAGTCTACTATAAGAATAGCTAAAGGAAAACAAAAAGGATGCTGCATTATTTTCTTTAATTTCATTAATTAATGCGTTAAACTGAAAAAGATTAATCGCAAAATTAACATGTTAATTCTGACAGCCTTATTAATTACATAACCTTGCTTTGAAGTTTATATTCATTTTTATTTCTTTTGTTTTATTCTAAATGCTCTCTGATGAATCAACTTTGAAGGTGGATGTTCAGAGCATGGAAATCATGAAATTGTGACAGTTTTGCATTACTGCCATTTACTGCTTCTAGTTTACACTCGTTCTACAGTAATTGCAGTCACAGTCAATTTTTTTTTCTATTACCATATTTAACAGCAAAATTCAAAAAGACCAGAAACATGTTTTAAGAAATTAAATAAGTTTGCATGTTTTGACTTGATATTCGATGTAGCTCACTGACTTTGAAATACATGTATATTAATATCTGTACAGGAGAGTTATGATGCTTACCTCCCAACGCTTATCTGAGAAATGAAAGATTTTAGGTATTATGTATGGCAGATTTAATAATGTGCATATACATGTACTGACTCATTTACACAGTTGTCAGTCTCCACACACACACACACACACACAAACACAAACTACTACATTGATTTAATAAAGACCACAACAATTTTTGAGCAATGGATTTTTGATCTCCATCTTTCTTTCAGTTGCATACATTATATATTTGCCTTGCTTGTGGTTTAGCATTAAATGCGTTTATTTACATGTTCAACAGCTTTAATAAATATTGATTATTGCTTGCTTAAATGCCAAGCTGAAATCACTGAATTGAGAAAACAGACACTTACCAGGCTGGACTTCAGGGATGAACATGCCATCAAACAAATGAGAGAACGGACCATGACCTGAAAGGAGAAGGTAACATGTTTTAATATACATCATTATTGTTTTTATAAGTTCAATTATGAATCCCATTCTTCTAAAAAAATAATAATAAAAATACAATAAAATAAAATAAAATGAAAACCTTAAAAGAGACCCATACGGGAAATAAAGTGGACACTGTGCAAATTATTACCCCATTGTCCATATGTTGACTATAGGAAAATAAAAATAAATAAATAAATAAAATAAACTGTTTAAACCAACACACCAGTTTGCTTTTAATGATTTCTTTAAAGATGTTCTATGTAAATATTCACATGAATGTTTGGTACTCACCCATGTCATGGCACAGGGCAGCGATCTGAACACACAGGAAATCCTGTTTGGTAATGTTGAGCTCTGGCTGATTCTCATGTAGAGTCTTGAGAAGACATCCTGCTAAATGTGCCACGCTAACACACACAAACACCAAACGTATTCACGAGTTCACACTTACATATAATAAACTGAGTAAAGAGTTATGCATATTTGGCGTGCTGTCCGAGGAGAGGGCTCCAAGCTACCGCGGTCAAGCCAGCCGCAGTTCAGAAAAACACGGTCAAGCCAGCCGCGATTGAAACCTATGTTCGCGCGTATTACTATGATTACGGTAATTGAAGGACCAACACAGAGGGAACGTGCATTCAGAGCGCTTTTCATTCTAGACGCCCAGAACTGAGATATAATTACATTTTTCGTTATTTTTTTTGTTTGTTTTTTGTACATCTGCTTTAATATTCGTGTTATTTATTGGTGTCTGACGTTTCTGTATTAGGCCTACTATATTCTTCTACATCCATTTAATTGCAAGATTCGTAGAAAATGAGATACGGGACATTAATCGATTTAGAGGGGCATTAAGACCCCGTTTCTAACAAGTACAATAAATGAACAGTCAGTTCTTATAGAAGACGTCCCATACTATATGCACACCTCATATAAAACCATTTTACTACAGAGTTTTCAAGACATGGGACATTATTCATTTTAGAGGGCTATAAAGACCCCATTTCTAATAAGTACAAGAAATGAATGGTCAGTTCTTATATGGGATGTCCCATATGCACACCTCATATGAAACCATTTTACTGCGTCATTTTCAAGATATGGAACATTATTTGATTTAGAGGGGTGTAAAGACACCATTTCTAATATGTAATAACTTGAGGAGGCATGAGATCAGTTCAAAGTTGCATTTACTCAGCGGAATGCATCAACAAGCAGTACACTCAGTCCCATCACAGGTGGAGTCAATTTGCACACACACCAAGTTCTTCTCTGCTGCTTTTGAAGCAAATGCCCACAGCATTAACCTGCCCTCTACAGGTCATTACAACAATTTACAATTCAGTGCGACTCTACAACAAATAAGTACAAGAAATGAATGGTCAGTTCTTATATGGGACGTCCCATACTATATGCACACCTCATATTAAACCATTTTACTGGAGCGTTTTCAAGATATGGGACATTATTCATTTTAGAGGGGTATAAAGACCCCATTTCTAATAAGTACAAGAAATGAATGGTCAGTTCTTATATAGGACGTCCCATACTATATGCACACCTCATATGAAACCATTTTACTGCAGCGTTTTCAAGATATGGAACATTATTCGATTTAGAGGGGTATAAAAGACACCATTTCTAATAAGTACAAGAAATTAATGGTCGGTTCTTATACGGGATGTCCCATACAATATGCAAACCTCATATGAAACCATTTTACTGCAGCATTTTCGAGATATGGCACATCATTTGATTTAGAGGGGTAAGTTTACTGAACATAGCATGCATCTGAATACAACAAATACAACAAAATGCTATTTAACCAAAGAAGTAGAACCACTGACTATTTTTTAAAAGGCACATAATACATGAGGAGTACCCAATCCTGTTTCAGGAGATCTACCTTCCTGCAGAGTTCAGTGTCAGTCCTGCTCCAACAAACCTGCCTGTAACTATCTATTGTTCCTGACTCATAATTAGATTAGGTTTGGAGCTGAACTTTTAGTGAGATCTCCAGAAGCAAGACTGGGCATACGCTATGACCCATCCATGTTCCAAATTGCTACAGTAAAATGTTTTTAATATAAAGGTTATGCAGATAGTATGGGAGGTCCATTATAATAATTGGTTGTTGATTTTTTTGTACAAGTACTTATTAGAAAGCATAAATGTACAGTTTTATAATTCTATAATTGAAATAATAGCATGCACTTTAAAAAGGATACAGTAAAATGTTTTCCTCTTATGTATGTATAGAAGATGGGAAATTACTTATGAGAATTAACTGTTTTTGTGGTAATGGTACATTTCCAATGTTATAATGGTACATTTCTCTAGAATGTCTCAGCAAAATAGCTTCATATAAGAGCTGACTACTCATGACTTCTACTTAGCCAAAAATTAGATCTTTGTAGGCCTCTAAAGTGTAATAATATTACATCTCTAAAATTCTGCAGCAAGCTGTTTTCATATGAGGTGTGCATAGAATATGGGATGTCCTATATAAGAACTGATCGTCCATTTCTTCTTATTAGAAATGGGGTGTTTTCGGGACTCTGAAATGAATGGCACAATAGCACATTACTCTGCAGTAAAACGCTGCAGTAAAAAGGTTTCATATGAGGTATGTAGATAGCATGAGACGTCTTATATATGAACTGATAATTTTTTTCTTCAACTTATTAGAAGCCCTCTGAAGTAGAATAATGCAACATTTCTACGGTGTAGTAAAAATTATTAATATGAGGTGTGCATGTAGTTTGGGACGTCTCGTAAAAGACTTGACTGTTTCTTTCTACTTAAAAGAAATGGTGTCTGTATACCCCTCTAAATCGAATAATGTCCCATATCTTGAAAACGCTACAGTAAAATGGTTTCATATGAGCTGTGCATATAGTATGGGACGTCCCATATAAGAACTGACCATTAATTTATTGTACTTATTAAAATTGGGGTCTTTATAGTCCTCAAAATGTAATAATGTCCCATATATCAAAAACGCTGCAGTAAAATGGTTTCATATGAGGTGTGCATATAGTATGGGACGTCCTATTTAAGAACTGACTATTCATTTCTTGTACTTATTGGAAATGGGGTCTTTATAGCCCTCTAAAACTAATAATATCCCATATCATGAAAACGCTGCAGTAAAATGGTTTAATATGAGGTGTGCATATAGTATGGGACGTCCCATATAGGAACTGACCATTAATTTCTTGTACTTATTAAAAATGGGGTCTTTATAGTGCTCAAAATGTAATAATGTCCCATAACTCAAAAACGCTGCAGTAAAATGGTTTCATATGAGGTGTGCATATAGTATGGGACGTCCTATTTAAGAACTGACTATTCATTTCTTGTACTTATTGGAAATGGTGTCTTTATAGCCCTCTAAAACGAATAATGTCCCATATCATGAAAACGCTGCAGTAAAATGGTTTAATATGAGGTGTGCATATAGTATGGGACGTCCCATATAGGAACTGACCATTAATTTCTTGTACTTATTAAAAATGGGGTCTTTATAGTCCTCAAAATTTAATAATGTCCCATATCTCACAAACGCTGCAGTAAAATGGTTTCATATGAGGTGTGCATATAGTATGGGACGTCCCATACAAGAACTGACCATTCATTTCTTGTACTTATTAAAAATGGGGTCTTTATAGTGCTCAAAATGTAATAATGTCCCATATCTCAAAAGTGCTGCAGTAAAATGGTTTCATATGAGGTGTGCATATAGTATGGGACGTCCTATATAAGAACTGACCATTCATTTCTTGTACTTATTAGAAATGGGGTCTTTGTACCCCTCTAAATTGAGTAATGTCCCATATCTTGAAAATGCTGCAGTAAAATGGTTTCATATGAGGTGTGCATATAGTATGGGACGTCCCATATAAGAACTGACCATTCATTTCTTGTACTTATTAAAAATGGGGTCTTTATAGTCCTCAAAATGTAATAATGTCCCATATCTTGAAAACGCTGCAGTAAAATGGTTTCATATGAGGTGTGCATATAGTATGGGACGTTCTATATAAGAACTGACCATTCATTTCTTGTACTTATTAGAAATGAGGTCTTTATAGCTCTCTAAAGTGTATTAATGTTCCATATCTCAAAAATTCTGCAGTAAAATGGTTTCATATGAGGTGTGCATATAGTATGGGACGTCCTATATAAGAATTGACAATTTGTTTTTTTTCTACTTATTAGAAATGAGGTCTTTATAGCCCTCTAAACCGAATAATGTTCTATATCTCGAAAACTCTGCAGTAAAATGGTTTTATATGAGGTGTGCATATAGTATGGGATGTCTTCTATAAGAACTGACTGTTCATTTATTGTACTTGTTAGAAACGGGGTCTTAATGCCCCTCTAAATCGATTAATGTCCCGTATCTCATTTTCTACGAATCTTGCAATTAAATGGATGTAGAAGAATATAGTAGGCCTAATACAGAAACATCAGACACCAATAAATAACACGAATATTAAAGCAGATGTACAAAAAACAAACAAAAAAAATAACGAAAAATGTAATTATATCTCAGTTCTGGGCGTCTAGAATGAAAAGCGCTCTGAATGCACGTTCCCTCTGTGTTGGTCCTTCAATTACCGTAATCATAGTAATACGCGCGAACTAAGGTTTCAATGGCGGCTGGCTTGACCGCGTTGACTTGGCCGTGTTAATTATCTGCACGCGCTCCTCCCGAAACTTGTTAATAAAACATCACTTAGTGTATTTGAAGGAAAAACAATGCAAAGGTCCAGTCTCCAAAAAGAGGGCAAAGTTACCCAAGTGAGTGTTCGAAGCGAGTGTGAGTGGCTCCAGGATACACCAGATATTTCGTTCCCAGCTGTTTGATGTATCGGAGTCTCTGAAACTGAGGAGTATCAATCATTTTCACCAGCAGCGGGTGCAGCTCAATGTGACCATGAACGGGGTCATTGAAGATCTGCAGGACAGAAAAACGCTTTATAGAAACTGAGCTAGAGAAAACGGATATAATCTGGAGTTATTTCGCAAAGATAACAACACATTTCAATGTGACATTTATTATGGGCTTGTGTGAAGTTCTTAGTTTAATTATAAGTTATTAAAGACTGACTTCAATTGCGGTTTAAAATATTTATCTTGAAACAAGATGGTTTAAATTTAACTTTAACTGAGAATATGTATTTGGAAATTAAATCAGTGATGAACTTAAATGGTATCTGTTCAAAAACAAAAGGTAAAAATATTAATTGTTGTACAACAAAAATGATGATTATTGTTTGCATTGTATATTTTATTAGGTCTTACTGTATGCTAGTGTTAAAAGTGAAAGGGCTATCAGTTACGTTCATGTGTGATGTGTGATATAGCACAAGTCAATCTCACTCCAACCATGTAATCAAAGCTGGCAATTAAACATGTAGGCTATTCATTTGACTGAAATGAGATGATTTGTCTGCAATAGGCTAAATTTACTATATACATGAAACTTTCTTCTTTCCATTCTGATGCTTCACTTGCCTTCATGATGTCCTTTGAAAAGTCTAGGCAGTATTTCTGTCTGACGTTCCCCAAATCATCAGTGATTTTTGTCCGTCTTTTCTCTGCGGAGAGACATTTTTTTTGTCTATTAGAAATAATTTTGTTAGAAATATTTTCTTTCAGCTTAAAGAAAAAAAAAGTCTACATTGTATTCTATACAATACGCAGTATTAGCGAGGGTTCACAAGTGATAGTTTTAAATAAATGTTAGAATGAGAAAGTTTGTTCACTTCATTAAACTATAGTATGCTCTTTTTCTTAAGTTAATCTAAATTTGTCATGATTATTAAAATGTTTTAGCGTTACTAATTTACTAATGCTACATAAACATTACAGTAGCTTGATTCTCTTGAACTATAATTAAACTGCAGAAGTCGGTTTCTGTGGTGCTCGTGCGACCATTACTGACACCAAGCCACTGAAACGAGTGCTGAATGCTGAATGTGTTCTCCCGTATTTGTCTTTAGCTTTAAGAACAAAAGTTACTGCGATCCGACATTTTCATCTCGGGACACATGGTCCTACGACATTAAGCTAAAGATATCACACTCCATCTATTTTGATGCGTGTAGGTGCGTGGCCTATAAACAGAATGGAAACGCTTTAAATGCAAATAAACTTTGCATAATATAGGCCTACTGCGAAAGTTGAAGGTGGATTATATGATAAATAAAGTCATGGAAGGTTTATTCGCATAAATGCGTTTCCATTTGGTTACGAGCTTCTAAAAGCGTGATTAATTAATTAATTTGGTGGGGGTATTGCCCAGTGATAAACTAAGAGAAAAATCCCACAAAAAGATTACTGACACCTTGTTATTACAGTCTTCAGATTGGGTTATACAGATTACAGTTATTCATTTGTTTAAATTACAAGTATCATTTATATATTTGTTTTATTTGTTTATTTTCACTGTAATTATTTTATTTCAATGAAATGTTATTTGTGTAAAAAAAAGAAGTGTAAATTTAAAGTGAAAACATTACCTTCGTTTTTCTTGTAACCCCCTTTTATATCAAACATAATTTCTTCAATGTTTGTTGTATCTTCAGACATTTTCACTTTTTCTCGGTGATCTGTTGTTGTCTTTCTTGTGTCGTTGGAAATGAGGATGATGACAATGATGATCTGTACTGTGTAGAGATTGCATAGATTCAGAGACTCAACCCACTAGATTACTCTATTAGCTTCTTGTCATTAACATATGAGGGTTTGTCAAAAGACCGGTGAGCTTGATCATCTTTTAGATGCTTCAGTTCAAGGCCAAGAACCCATCTTTGAAATACTGGGCAATAAGCTTGGGGCTGGCAGGTGTCTGTCCAGCAAATAATTTAGATGGGAAGTGCATAAAAAAAAAAAAAAACATTCAGGCAAATGTTATAATATTAAAACAATTAAAGTCCTAAATATCAAGGTGATTTGCTTAATCGTCGTTTCTGCCATTTGTTCAGTCAGCTTGCACAAAAACTGTAGCGATCCAGGTTTCAAGCCTATCACATAAACAATAACAGAAAGACAAAAAGCAGACCATTTTAAAGTTACCAGAAGAATACGTTCTGAACCTATACCACGAAATATGGGGCCGTTAATTATCTTGTGTTATAAGATTTAAACCCCTGAAAATGGCGTCTTTTTACTTTCAGTAATTCACCTAGTGAAGGTGGATCTTGTTCACCATTACCTCTCATCTCCTGAAACAAATCATACTCCCTCGAGTGTAGAGCAGCAGCACATTTTCAGGAGTGTGAGCAGTTGTGCTTTAAAGTATTAATACACATTAATCTCAACTCCAGAACTAGACGGCCAGGAAAAAAAAAATAAGTTTAATAATAAAATTAATACGCTACCTTTTTTTTTTTTTTTTTTTGTGTTCATTTCACTCCACATATACTGGCCAATAGAAACATAGTAGGTATCCTACATATTCTCATATATATATCTTTATATTTGTACATTTCAGGGACTAAAACAAAAATTGTGTTGTTTAACCAGCCTGCTTATTAAAGGGACAGTTCAAAAAATAAATACATATAACATACAAATAAAATAAACAAAAATAGTCATAATGTAATTACTCACTTGTTGTTCCAAATCTCTTCTGTTAAACACACACTCAAACCGTTGCCAACTGTCCCGTATTTAAGGCATCAAAGTATTGTTCTGCAATATGAAAAGCTATAGCCTAGGTCTCTGATGATCAGTATCCAATTAAGATCACTTCACATTATATTATTACAAAAACAAATGAACAAATAAAAAGAATGAAGAGCTTTTGTTAGTTGAGAAACTGCAACAGGATGAATGTTGAATGATGAAAGTGATGATCTGAGATCATTTACACCAGATTTATATAAGCATCATTTCCATGGCGACC
The DNA here is from genome assembly GCA_023376895.1 of Aspiorhynchus laticeps. Classification (NCBI taxonomy): domain Eukaryota; kingdom Metazoa; phylum Chordata; class Actinopteri; order Cypriniformes; family Cyprinidae; genus Aspiorhynchus; species Aspiorhynchus laticeps. The sequence goes on along the minus strand of JALXFT010004642.1, from coordinate 4,137 downwards.
TCACGCGTCACGCCCTTACCTGTGCTTAGCGACAGGTGTCTGCTCTCTATTGGATATCATTAAAATAACACCGTTCACAGGTGACGATCTCAAACAAGAGAGAAAAATGACCTTCAGACGTTTTTCACGTTTAAATCAGCGGCTCATCATCTTCTGCTGAGATCTTGAGAGATTTAATGTATTTTATTTCAGGTGATTTCATCTAAGGCTGTGTCTGAAGTCAGTTGTAGTAGTTCTTGTGTTTCTCTTTTCTTCAGTGATTCTGTTTGTTAACAGCAGGTGTTCATCACTAATGCTCAATCAGCACTTAATTAATCACATAATTATCCCATTAACTTTAACACTGCTTCAGTGTTACTTTAACACTCTTTTAGAGCGGGGCCATATATGATCCGAGCAGTGTTACTTTAACACTCAGGATTTTACTGTGTATCTATTCATGTAAAATATTTAAAACATACATAAATGTTTATCTCCTCTTTCATGACGATATTAAGAGTTGTATGGTCATCATAAAACTCTTGTCAACCTTATTTTGCAACGTAGAAGTATGTTATTTTCTGTGAATGTGCAAGACTTCAGATTCATTAGCTGCTGTTGGTAAATGGCTAGAAGAATAACAAAATACTGTAAATGGTAAAACTGTTTGTGCTGCAAATTATTTGGTTTATGATTATTATAATAAAATAAAATGATTTGCAAAATAAAGCAGCATAATGGACTGGTTTTGTACAGGTAAAATAACTTGAGGCGAATGACACTGAAGTCTCAAACACAAGGTACAAATGGCCACGTCACTGTTAGATGGATAGAGCAGTGTAATTTGCTGCTCTCTGCTGTAATTCAGCACTTACTACAACAGGTTTATACTGACAGCCCTGATATGCCATCGTTAATGTTTAATTACTCAGACTGTACAAACAGTCCCTCCCAACAAGCACATTATATCCTGGAGTGGACTGATTGTTCTGTGTACAGAATGACGAGTCACTCCTGAAATGATGACTAGCAGCTTAACAAAAGTAACATTCTGGACCAAACGATAAAACTATTCAAATCACAAACAATTACGACCAGGAATGCTATAATATTACGACCACAGCTTTATGGAGTTGAGCTCTCTTCAGTAGCGCATGATCAAAAACTAATACATGTTTAGATCATTAATCAGATCTGAGCTAATTATTGTCTGATTTTCTCATTCGTTCGGAGCTGCTTTATTCAGTTAATCTGCTTCACTGGGTTGACTTATATTACCTTGACTTATTGATTGATTTATATTATATTTAAATAATGCAAAATATGCTCAAAACAGTTTGATGTGGACAGGACTGTTAGTATTGCGGTATCAGTAAATGATCTGATAATGAGAAACTAATTGAGAACAGAGTGCTTATATGACCATTACAACCCAATTAACTCATAAAAAATCTTATATGATTGGCCTGAGAATGTTATAAGTCCAGAGTCTGAATGAATGTTCATCTATTATTTATGGGCAAAAGAAAGTATGCACTGTCTTGTACAGTGCAAACTAAAGCTGGGTACACACCACAAGATTGTCCCGATTATCTTGGTGGATCTAAAGATTATCTTATCAGATTTTCCTGTGGTGTGAGGTGTGTTAAGAGTGACTGAATCTGCTCAGAAGAACGACGGAGGCGCCCTGATCGTGAATCTTGAATATTTACGATCAGAAATCCTGATGTTTTCCCCTCATGTTTGTGGTCACTCACGTTTTGAAGATCTTTTAGTGTGTACCCAGCATTAGTTGAGTGGACTTACAGAACTTGAAGACACAAATTGCAAGCAAAGTACAAAATCGTACAGGTAACTTGTGTGTTTATAAAGATTTAAATAAAACTTGAATATTGTTTTCTCAATTAGTTAAACTGACACTTAAAGATTTAAATTAGTCAAACAACACTGAACTATAAAACTAAGGAAAAAACCTTGAATGGCTTATATTTCTCAAATAAGTTTAAATAAAACCTGTAAGTTGCTAATACAAAGAGTTATCTGCTTCAAGTCCCAGCATGAACTACAGTTCCAGTGGAAATGTGAATTATTGCTTTATTGCTTTATTGTTGATGTTATTGCACTGATGTCATTGTTTCTGTCATACCTTAGAGAGCATGTCTTGTAATGTGATGTGTCAGCTTTCAATGTTGTTCATGGGCTGGAAGTCAAAAACCAGAATTCTATATCTAGAGGTTTATTGATTCTTTTTTTAATCTGCCTCATGAATATTTTAGTGGGGTGTTGCTGTTTTGTTGTCTTATCCTCTGAATTATGTGATTTCCTGATGGATGGTATTTTAATTATTAATTCCTGATGTATTTCTCTGAAGGCAGGTCATCGCCTCACATTAGTTATTAGAGAGGCTTATAAAGATAAAGACAAGACTAAATTACTATTAAATACTCGATTGAACATAGACTTGAAAGCGCACTATTCAAACTTAAATTGAACACTTTTGAATACAGACCCAAGGTTGGTCTCTTTTTAAAGAAGACAAAAAGCAGATAATTGGAGAAGTGAAATAATTTCAAAAAATTTAAGTAAAAAAAAAATGTACTGTACTATTTTTATTTAATTTTTTTATAAAATCCAGATTTGGCATAAAATTAAAGCCATATGTCTAAATAGGTTGTTTTCCAAAATTGAAGTTGATAAACAAAAAAACAAACAAACAAAAAAAAACATTGGGGTTACTATGCAATTTTGTTTAGGCACTATACCACAAACAGCCACTGGGTGCATCCAAACTCCATTTAGTTTTTGTTGATGCATTTTTCTGTCATAAATGTATAAAATTCTCTCTCAGTATTACTCCTATCACAAAATAACCACCAAATATGGAATCTTGAGACTCAGACGTTTCCGACGATATGTATTTTGTCAAGATTCTAAAAAGTTTTGATTCCAAAAGACCGTAATACATCTTATAATATGACACCCCACACTAAGATTTTAAAGTACTATTTCTATGGTAAAGCACTGTCCGATTTCAAAATGGTTAAAAGGTTTTAAGCTTTCAAATGATATATAATATATGATGATTACTAAAATGAGACAGGAAAAAAAAGGAAACATTTTTTTTGTCATGAATTTTTGTGTCAAAGGTCAGAGCTCCTGTTGTGGTGTATATGTTTTGAGGTGCACTCTTGTCATAAATTAATCTATCACTGCTCCTTCATAATTTTTAACAACAAGCCATGGTAAAATATCTATTTTGGAGTCTTAGACCTTTGCAACGCTATACAGTGTATAGTTTGTCATGATTAGATTAGGATTTAATTGTAATGTATTGAAGTAAACTTAGGCACTCCGCTAGCGGGACGGTGACAGTTAAAAATGTATTGCATAAACATGAAGTGCATTCATGAAATGTACTAATTTTTGTAGGCAAGCAGTTCCTTTAAATAAAGTGAAATATGAATTTCTTGAAACAGTTAGATGCGGACAGGACTGTTAATAATGCAGTATCAGTAAATTATCTGATAATGAGAAACTAATTGAGAACAGAGTGCTTAAATGACCATTAAAACCCAATTATCTCATAAATATTATTATATGATTGGCCTGAGAATGTTATAAGTCCAAAGTCTTTAGTGTCTTTCTTTTATTGGTATCGTCCCTAAAGGAATTTCCTCAATTAATGTTTATTCGGAAAGGTTTCGTTTTACAGATTTTACTAACCTTTAGGATAAACAAAGTACTTATTACATTCATCCAAATAAACATGATGACTCTCAGTCCATTTTACATTTACACTGTTGTTGTTTTGGAGCCTGTTTCACTTAAATATTATTGTATTGAAATACTGATAATAGATACATTTTAATAAGTACAAATAAAGTCTGTCAAAATGAACACTTTAATTTATTAAAATTCATTAATTTGAATAAATAAAAACTTTAAAGTTTAACACCATAAAAATTTAATAATACATTCATGTGAAAAAAACAACAACTTTTTATTGCTCTACATTAAAAATAAATATAATTTTATTACAAAAACAATAAAACCGAAATCGCGGCATAATCATGTTCATTGCAGAAACAGTTAGATTTACTGCTTCATATTGTTACTGACAGCCTTTTATGCACATCGTCTCATGTACAACAGTGTTAT
>JALXFT010004643.1:0-42627 GCA_023376895.1 Aspiorhynchus laticeps | reverse complement strand
CAGTCACAGCGTCAGCAGCCTCACCCATGTGACCTATCAATCAAAATTAACTTCCTCTTTTAATAAGTGCCTTATGATCAGACACACACGCATGCATGCGCACACACACACACACACACACTTTGATCTCAGTTGAGTAAATAGTAAAAAACAGCTGTCACATACAAGTTGATACTGTAATGAAAACAGCATCTGACCTTTAATCAGGCAGATCGTGAAGAAGAAAAGGGTCTTCATCATCATCTCTGTTGATAAAACTCTTGCTCTTGTCTTCGGCAGTCAGGGAAGATGTGAGTTCTTTTGTCGTTTCTAATTTTGTGCTCTTAAATACTTTTTATAAATCAAACAGCTCCACCTTTTCCCTTTCCGCTTTGCTAAACTCTTCTGACTCAGTGATGAAATACAGTCCTGCTGTCAATGACTCACAATGGAGTTAAACCAAAGAGCTACCACGAGCATCTTTCTGTCTTTTAGCTCCTGTGCAGGTCTGAAAGATTCTTCCACATAAATTAGCACACATTTACAGAAAAAAACAGTCTGAAGAGCAAAAAACACATTTATGCTTGCATCTATTTGTGGCTTTAAATCAATCTTTGTATCTTTTTTCATAACTCATGATGCCACTCTTCACTGACTGTTACAAAATAAATAATTGAGTCAAACCAGTGATGGTTTAAAATGTATCTTTAATGCTTGAACAGCTGAGGGCAGCAAACTCAAACAGAACATGTGTGGTATACAAACCAAGTCAAACAACTGACTAGTTAAAGGTGAAATGTGAGTTAGTGTCCCTATAGGACTATCATTTTGAATACAAAACACTTGATAAATGAAAAACAGAAGACTGTATAATAAACACACACAGTTGATGAACTGTACAATGATATGTGATATGAACAATGTGCATAATTCATTCAGCATGCATTACAATCTCATAACTGACACAGCACCTAAACACTGCTTTATTTCCTATGGTCCTTCTGTTCCAGATGAGACATCTCTGAACAAACACAGTGCAGTTAGAAATAATAAATAAACAGCTGCAGTAAGTAAAATTCATAATGAAAATACATGCAAGTGCTTCCTTCTTCGTGGAGCATTTTACTGTATCAGCCGTTTCCAGACACTTTTGAGTGCAAGAAGTGTGTCGTGTGTGAACCACACCCAGCTGTGGTGTGAAAATGTGTCCAGTCAAGTTGTTTTCTTGTACATTTGCAGCAGATGCTCTGCTCTTGTGTTTACTTTGTTTATCTTGTCATCTGTAATTTCACCGGGGTGTGATTAAATGACTAACTATAGTAAACTGATGCCTTTCTTTACAATAAATGGTACTTGATTTATAATTGTACATTTAATGAAATGAGATATAATACATTTCTAAGTGTAACTGAAGTGTCTAAATTGTAGGAGTCATCATGACCAGATTCCATACCGTACACTTTTAAACCTACAGGTTCTTTATTGGCTTTGATGGTTCCATGAAGACATCCATGAAATCTTTCCATTCCACAAAAGGTTCTTTATAGTGCAAAACATTCTTTAGGTTATTAAAATGTTCCTCACACTAAGAAAAACACAGTTCTTTTAAGAACTAATCACTAAAAGTTTATTTGGGAAACCAAAGAAAAAAAAAAAAAAAAAAATCTGAAATCTTTTTAAGAGTGGAACTATCAGGATCCGTAGCCTCCTGCAAATAGTGACGTGTGAATGTACATCGGCACAAGTCGGTGGGGCCAGGCCTTCGACCATTGATGCTTGGCAGTGTTTTTTATTGAATATACGTGATTGTATAAAGGAGTGACTTTTGTGTTCTTGTTGTCCTTCCCTCTCTCCATCCCTTTTGACTGGACTTTGATATGCTCAGTATGTGTCTGTTGTTTTGTTGTGTTATATTTTGGATGCTATGTTGTATGTATGAAAAAAAATAAAATAAAAAAATTGTTGATAACAAATAAAAACACTGAAACATCAAAAAAAAAAAAAAAAAAAAAAGAGTGGAACTAGCTGAGTGATGTGCGTGGACTGACTGTGCTGTAATGACAGTAAATCTCCTCATTATTGAAGGTTACTTTAGCATCACTGAGAGACTCTTCATGCTTCTGGAAACGGACCGAAGCGTACAGGAGCCCATCAGAGGGGTTTGTGGGTAACTGTACTGTAGAATACAGTGTGTCGTGTGGATCAGACGTGTCTGTGGGATGTGAAACAGTGGAATACAACACATTTTCCTCAGTTCCCGAGACTAAACACTGTCTGACGTCTCTTATATTCTCATAGTCACACGCTGCATGAGAGGCCTGAAAACAGACGAGAAATAAACTAGATTCAATATGAGGGCTGTGTAATTAATTTAAATAAAACTGAAATCGTGATATGACTTAATGAGATCATGAAATCTAACCTAAACAAAGAATGTGATTTAATAATATTTATGTGCTGCGAGTTTCAGAGTGAAGTGTGGCCATTTACACGTGAGCATTTACAGTCATGTTTCTCATTTTTATTTTATTTATTAATAATTTTAATAATTAACATGTTCTGTAATTCATTAACGTGGTTCTAGTTCTGCTTCATGTGAAAATGCAGTCAACAAAATGTTCAATACACAAGAAACTAAACACCCCTCACCTCCCCACCGCTCATCTCCGTCCTGTCTGTGGAAGGGTGCTGATCTGTGGATCATAACCAGAGTACAAATACTCAACAAAACTTTCTTAATAGTTTTAATATGCAACAATGCACTAAAGTTGCCTTAAGAAAACATAATACAAGCTGTTTCATAAATGTGGGACTGAGCATGCAGTATTAGAGTGTCTTCAGGCATAAGGTTGGAAAAAGTAAAATAATTAGTTACAGATAAAAATACAAGCCCATTTTCCAAGGAATCAGATGAGAACTGGCTAAAATGCTCATGTTATTTGTATTCAAAATGACAGGGAGAAAGTAAAGCAGTAGCAGATCACACAAGGCCAGCAGACCGTTAAATCATGTGTGTGGTTGCGATCATCACCTCGTGTCTTGATGTATCCTAATTTGTATAATAACAGGACAGACGCTCCCATCAGCAGCAGAGTCACACAAAAGCAAGAGATGATGATTCTGTCAGAAACGCCTGGAGAACAGGTGCCAGTAGAGCCAGTAAAGTTCAAAAAACACAGTATGTGCAATAAACCACATTTTACATAAAACACACAGCAGCCTTAGATCAAACTAAGGGAAAAAATCCATTACACACAAATTATAAATATGAACAAAGAACCCGGTGAAAATAAATCCGTTAATCCTTTTGATCTTTTATTTTTAAATTTGCAAAAATCAAACCTTTTGTTGTAGAATAAGAATTTAAAATGGGGGGAAATCTCATTATGATATAAATGTTTTGCTCTAATATATGTTGAACACAATTAATTATACAATTTTATTCAATAGTTTTTGCAACCTCCTTAAGATAACAGATCTGAGATTTCTTCTCAAACTACATGGCTATAAACTACACTGTAAAAAATTGCTGTAAAATTTACAGTGACTTACTGGCAATTTTGGTTGCCAGTAAGACTGTAAATTTACAAAAGTTCTGTAAATCATTAATTACAATTGTACTGTAAAAATACAGCAAACTCTTGCATGCTGTAAAATTGTTGATGGTTGTAAACATTTGGTAAACTTATTTCATTTGAGTCCACTGAGAAGGAATATTTCTTAATATAAAACTGCAAACAATTAATTTGTAATAGTAAAGTTAACAAAAACATGACATTAACTCGTTGCAGTTTATCATCAGCTGTAGCGCACATGCATGTGCTAAAGCACTTAAAGAGAGCATCACTGTATCAGCAACTCTACAGTTACTGTCTTTAAATAAAGCAGCAGAACATCAGTGTTTGTGTCTCATCATTGACTGAAGCACAGGCACTACTCTCCAGCACAATGGTGACCCACAAAACTACATTAAACTAACAGATCTCTCTTGTGCAAAATAATACAGTTCAGTTAAATATTTACTCTCCTTATAGATAATTCTGTGATTAATTAAGTGATGGTTGTGCTTTAGTGATGAACAGCTGCTGTCAACAAGCAGAATCACTGAATGAAATAGAAACAAGAACTACAACTGACTTCAGCCACAGCCTTAGATGAACTCAACTGAAATACAAGACATCATTAAATCTCTCAAGATCTGATTAAACAACTCCACAAACAGCATTACCAGCTTCACACATTACAATTTGACTTTATTTCTGTCATATGTTTATAAAAAAATATTTGAGAATTAATAGAATTTTAGTTGTTTTATTGAAACCGTTTTGTTTGGCCTCACCATTGTGGCGATCAGGGTTTGCTTTAGGTGGGCTCTTGACCCTTGATTTTTAATCTTAGCTTTTTTTTTGGCTGCAGTAACTGTGTTTGTAAAACACATTTGTTACAGCAAGAAAAGCCAACAAAAAAAAAAAGATTGTGATTATGTGCTTTTGATTGATAATGATATAATCATTATCTAGTGGCCTGATTCACTGATCTCTTTCAGAGGCTGATCTTTAAAGACATGGTGTGGATTTTTTTTGGTTAGTTTTGTGTTGATAATGGTTATATGGCCCTGCAGGAGATGACAAATTGCTACTGAAAAATTTTAAAAACATATTATACACAAAAACTTTAGTACTACGGAACAATTTAGACACACACAGACATCAAGAATCAGCGTATGAATCTCAACAATGGTGACAATCAAAAGCTTCATACTGTACCAGTACTGTACAAGGCTCACCCATGACTCCCAGCATGCTTTGCGGCATGAATAAATTATGCCACTGAATTGTCCACTTATTGTCTTTAATTCTTACTATGTGCTTTTATTTTTGCTTTTTTTGTGTGTGTTGAGTTTTAGTAGCATGTTTTGTGATGTTCAGAGTTGATCTGTTTATTTATTTTGTTTATTGTCACCATTGTTGAGATTCATACGCTGATTCTTGATGTCTGTGTGTGTCTAAATTTTTCCGTAGTACTAAAGTTTTTGTGCATAATATGTTTTTAAAATTTTTCAGTAGCAATTTGTCATCTCCTGCAGGGCCATATAACCATTATCAACACAAAACTAACCAAAAAAAGTCCACACCATGTCTTTAAAGATCAGCCTCTGAAAGAGATCAGTGAATCAGGCCACTAGATATTGATTATATCATTATCAATCAAAAGCACATAATCACAATCTTTTTTTTTTTTTGGCTTTTCTTGCTGTAACAAATGTGTTTTACAAACACAGTTACTGCAGCCAAAAAAAAAAGCTAAGATTAAAATTTAAGGGTCAAGAGCCCATCTAAAGCAAACCCTGATCGCCACAATGGTGAGGCCAAACAAAACGGTTTCAATAAAACAACTAAAATTCTATTAATTCTCAAATATTTTTTATAAACATATGACAGAAATAAAGTCAAATTGTAATGTGTGAAGCTGGTAATGCTGTTTGTGGAGTTGTTTAATCAGATCTTGAGAGATTTAATGATGTCTTGTATTTCAGTTGAGTTCATCTTCGGCTGTGGCTGAAGTCAGTTGTAGTTCTTGTTTCTCTTTCATTCAGTGATTCTGCTTGTTAACAGCAGCTGTTCATCACTAAAGCACAACCATCACTTAATTAATCACAGAATTATCTATAAGGAGAGTAAATATTTAACTGAACTGTATTATTTTGCACAAGAGAGATCTGTTAGTTTAATGTAGTTTTGTGGGTCACCATTGTGCTGGAGAGTAGAGCCTGTGCTTCAGTCAATGATGAGACACAAACACTGATGTTCTGCTGCTTTATTTAAAGACAGTAACTGTAGAGTTGCTGATACAGTGATGATCTCTTTAAGTGCTTTAGCACATGCATGTGCGCTACAGCTGATGATAAACTGCAACGAGTTAATGTCATGTTTTTGTTAACTTTACTATTACAAATTAATTGTTTGCAGTTTTATATTAAGAAATATTCCTTCTCAGTGGACTCAAATGAAATAAGTTTACCGAATGTTTACAACCATCAACAATTTTACAGCATGCAAGAGTTTGCTGTATTTTTACAGTACAATTGTAATTAATGATTTACAGGACTTTTGTAAATTTACAGTCTTACTGGCAACCAAAATTGCCAGTAAGTCACTGTAAATTTTACAGCAATTTTTTACAGTGTAGACTTTCTAAGGGTAAAGGTACAAATTTCTAAGGGTACCAGTAATTGTGGTCATTGTGTCTTAGAGAAAAAATATTTCATAATGTGATTGTCCCCCACTTTCATTTTTTTTTTTAATTCAGAGAAATATATATTTTAAATTAAAGATCAAATGGATGTCACACATTACCATTTAGTATAGTATAAGATTTGATATAATGTACAATAATTTGCATCTGCAAATTTCCTAAAATCTATTTGTGGCTGCTCAGGTCTTTCAGTTCTGCTTTCGTATCCTGAGGAAATCACAAACCACTAAACTTCTCTCTCAACTACTTCATCTCTAAATCTACCACTATCAGTTAGGTCAAGACAATTACTGATGATAATCACCTTTAAATAGAAACAATGTAGTTCGGGTAAAGGTAAAACTTACTTTTCTTGACGTCTAGATTGAGTTTCGTGATGATGTGAGCTCCACACCAGTATATCCCAGAATCCTCTTCTCTCAGATCAGTGATGTTCACAGTAAAGACTCCAGATGCTTCATCACTGAAAGAGAATCGATCATCTCTGATCGTCTCCAATGAAACTCCATCCTTCACACACATGGAGGCTTCATGTGCTTTGCAGAAGCTTTTTTGATCTTCATCATGATGTTTGCACTGGATTGACACGTCGTCTCCTTCATACTTAGTCAAGTTCAGCTCTGGAAATGATTACAAACACAAGAACATCAATTCACAGACGTAGCTTCACATGTTCAGATGAATAAACCTTCCTCACCCTCGTTCATGATGACCATCAGATGAGTGTAAAGATAATTGAGGTCTGTTTCTAATGTCACTGCACACCAGTATTTCCCAGCATCCTCTGCTGTCAGTCCAGTGATGGTCCCAGTGAAGACACTTGCAGTGACGTCATCTTTCAGAGTCAGTCTGTCAGTCTTGGTCTCTTTCTCTTCTCTCACAGTCTCACTGAGAGGATTTCTGTCTCTAGTGGAGCACTTCCCCTTACAGAGAGACTTTGTGTTTGATTTATAGATTGAATCATAAGGACAGATGATCTCAGCAGATTGTCCTTCATGTCTCACTACTGGAGCCACTAAAAACAAACAAACACATACATTTAACACAAATGATTCTGAATTTACCAGCGGCATACACAGTGCCTGCAATCTATTGCTAGTTGGCATGGAATGGTGGCTGTAGTAAGTGCACAATGAAGAAATACTTTACAAAATAGTATTATTCTAACCCACATGGAAAACACACCCTGCAAACAAACCTGCACTGGCCTTTTACAGGCCCACTTAGGGCTGCCAGTGCAGGGCCCCTGAGAATTTGCTCATTGGCAAAACATTGGCCCCTTAGCACTGGCCCTGCACGGGCAGCCCTCACTTAGCCTCCAGGAAGCCTAAGCGCTGTTTTATTGAAAATAATACATTTTGAAGTCACCGTTATGGAGGTAAGCGCCTGCTTTAGTTGGGTTCCAGACCCTTGACTTTTTAACATAAGTTTTTCTCTGGCTGCTATAATTGTGTGCTTCTGAAGCACGTTTGTTATAGCAAAAGTTGTGAAAAGAAAAACTGGCTTGATGATTCAGTCATCATGTAGTGGCTTGATTCGCTGTTTCTTGAGGACATTGTTTAGATTTATTTATTTCTCATTATAACAGCTCGCGGTTACCACCAGTGTTAATTTTGAAGACGATGATGAAAAATAATAGTCAACGAACCTTTTTTCTGTTACTAAGACGAGATGTTGATAAAATCTATGATGAAATGTATGCAGCGTCTTCGTTAAGACGAGATGGGACTACCGGACATTCAAAATACATCCTATAGGCTAAGTTAACTGTCTTGTCTTTTAAATTGTGCATCTCTGTCATTGGATTGCAATCAGATGAGGGGCATTTGCATATAATAATAATAATAATTAATTACATTTATATAGTGCTTTTCTGCTTTTCTAAGTACTCTACATTGTGAGGGGGGGGTGTCTCCTCGTCCACCACCAGTGTGCAGCATCCACCTGGATGATGCGACGGCAGCCATAGTGCGCCAGACCACTCACCAGCTTATTGGTGGAGAGGAGACAGAGTGATGAAGCCAATCAGTATATGGGGATGATTAGGAGGCCATGATGGTCAGAGGCCAATGGGCAAATTTGGCCAGGATACCGAGGTCACGCCTCTACTTTTTTTTGAAAGACATCCTGGGATTTTTAATGACCACAGAGAGTCAGGACCTCGGTTTAACGTCACATCCAAAGGACGGTGCTTGTTGACAGTATAGTGTCCCCATCACTATACTGGGGTGTTAGGACCCACACAGGCCACAGGGTAAGCACCCCCTGCTGGTCTCACTAACACCTCTTTCAGCAGCAACCTAGTTTTCCCAGGAGGTCTCCCATCCAGGTACTGACCAGGCTCAACCCTGCTTAGCTTCAGTGGGCAACCGGTCTTGGGCTGCAGGGTGATATGGCTGCATATCTAGTCTCAGTATGGCAGCCACAGCGTACAGAAAGGCTACCAAAACACGAACTAGCGATCTGAAACAATGGCCTCAGCACCTGAAGGGTTAGGGACATGGTGACCAGACATCCCGTTTTTCCTGGGAGTCACAATTCCTTGTCGATTAACTTAAAGTTAGTGAAGGCGGGATAGGCGGAATCGCACTGATAGAAGTGCTCTCTCTCGCGCACGCTCCACTTCTTCAGTTCTCATACAGCGCGCGATCAGTTCTCAGCGCTCAAATACACACATAGCAGTACAAATGTCTGTAGAGTATCTCATGTAAATACAGTCGGTTATGGCTTAAATGAGAGTATAACAGGTGGATGAAAACTCAATGCGTGCCAGTATTACATGCATACCTTCCGTCTTAAAGGGACAGCGTTCCTAAATAAATACCTATCTGTGTCATCAATGTTAACCAACAAAAGATGTTAAATAAATGTATACTTAAGTAAACCTACTGTATCTGAAAAATTAGTTTAATTTGTATTTTTACCCAAAAAAATTAAAATTAATTCCTTGATAAAAATGTCTCATATACTTAATTTATTTGGTCTAAAGAGAGAAGAATTAATGACTATTTTTGTTTGAATACTACATATAAAATAGCTACCGAAATAAATGTTGGTAACTGCAGTTTGATTAAAAGTAATGACTAAAAGTTTTCGTCAACTAAAACTTGACTAAAACTATGAAAGACTCAAATGACTAAAATGTGACTAAGACTATTAAGGATTTTCGTCTCAAGATAAAGACTAAGACTAAATCAAAAATGCCTGCCAAAATTAACACTTAATACCACTGCATGCAATTTTGTCCTGTTTTAATATTTTGAACATTAACTCGTTATGCTGAAATTATGAATTTCAACAATGGTGACAGTCAACAAAATATTCAGATCGACTCTGAACATCACAAAACAAGCTTTTCGTTGATTGTCACCATTGTTGAGGTTCATACGCTGAATCTTGATATCTGTGTAAGTCTGCATAACTAAATTAAAGCAGAACAAAATTTCATACAATAGCACATGCATTGCTACAAAACCAAAACTAACACAGGAGTCAAAGGTCAAGAGCCCAACTAAAGCAAACACTGATCTCCATGATGGTGGCATCATTTTAACCAATAAAACATCAACATTTGATTCTCTGTAATTCTCAATTTCAGCAGGTGTTCATCACTAATGCACAATCATTATTTAATTAGTCACTTAATTATCTCATTAACTTTAACTCTTTGAGGACTTGGGATTTAACTTGAAGACTTGCTTGTGACTTCAAAGGAATGACTTGGTTCCTCCTCTGGTGAAATCAGCTGCTGAGTTCATGGGTGGAATAAACATATGGCAGGACTTTTACTTCCTGACCCCTGGACTTTACACCTCTGTCTTTAATATATCTGCTTGTTTTACACTCTTTGGCCACCAGGTGATATTGTGAGCAAATGAGCAACCTTTTGTGAACCAAAAGCTTAAAGCTTCATGAAGCTTCATTTCACCATCACTAGTTAAAAGTGGCCAAATTGACCTAATTCTACCCTATTCTTGAATAAGTTTGACAAATACAAAGCATGCATTATGGCCACTTTATTATTTACTTACAGTTAAATTATCTGAATTGACTCACTGATGAGGTTGAGCTGAATTTTCGTTGTCAGGGAGATGAAAGTCAAATATGTGTCTCTGGTTTCTGCTCCACACCAGTAAACTCCAGCATCTCTCACGCTCACATTACTGATGCTCACTGTAAAAACTCTCTCTTCATTTCTCTCAGATGAACCACTCATTTGTGTCACTTTAGATGAGCTGATGTTCTGACAGATATGATTACAAGTGTGATTATCATCCTCTTTACAGAAATTAACTTTATATCCCTTTGGGATCTGACAGGTGATGTTGACTTCTCCACCAAGATACACAGATTCAGTCACATTCTGTAGATATTTTGCATCTATAAACCAAAATAAATTACATGATAATCAGAACAAATACTTTATATTTATATAGCACAAAGTATTTTTTTGTTCCTCACCATGTTTGACACTCAGCTGAAGTTCAGTGAAGCTCTCAGTATAGTCAGATACTTTCACTCCACACCTGTATGTTCCTGCATCTGCAGCGTTCAGCTCTCTAAAAAACACCATCAAGACTCCTGCTGTGGTGTCGTCATATAAAGAAACATCTCCATTCTCCATCCATTCATCCTGAACTCCTGGATTCTTCCTCTCTGAACATCCAGTTGATTCTTTACAGATGTGTTTTGGCTGGGCTTTGTATTGAGGATGTTCACACTTGATCATCAGACGACCTCCTGAGTAGCCGCTCACTCTAGACACGCCCACTTTAGCTGTCAATCAGATGATTCATTTAAAATATACCTTATTAACTCAACATCCATCTCACTGTGACTGTATATAAATGTTTGATGGCTACATTGTGTTTCATCTGAATGGACTCACTGTTGAGGTTGAGCTGTATTTTCGTGGTCAGGGAGATGAAAGTCAAATATGTGTCTCTGGTTTCTGCTCCACACCAGTAAACTCCAGCATCTTTCACGCTCACATTACTGATGCTCACTGTAAAAACTCTCTCTTCATTTCTCTCAGATGAATGACTCATTTGTGTCACTTTAGATGAGCTGATGTTTTGGCAGATTTGATTATCATCCTCTTTACAGAAATCAACTTCATATTGCTCTGGGATCTGACAGGTGAAGTTGACTTCTCCACCAAAAAGAGCATATTCTGTCACTCTCTTTGGATATCCTGGATCTATAAACCAAAATAAATGACAGGAAAATCAGAACAAATACTTCATGCATCATGCAAAACATCCTATGTGACAACTATCTAATTTAAAGACTTGATGGATGGACCAGTGGGGAGAGCCTGCAGTGTCCCTTTTGCTTTTATAATCGGGAAATGTCCACCCTAATACAGGACCAGAATTAGTCTAACTTCAAATGCCTGACAAATATAAATCTAGAAAATGACTTTGGTTTCTTTATCAGAATTTTCACAGTTTGATTACCAAAATTGATTCATTAAGAGTTTGGGCTGACATGACTCATGCAGACATAATGTTTTTTTTAATGAGATATGGTTAAAAGCATCAATTCCAAAAAAATATATATAATTAACAATGCACACAATGTCTTCAGAACTGATCGTGCAAAAAAAAAAAAAAAAAAAAAGAAGAGGAGTTGCAATATATGTGAAATCTAATTTAAACTGTTCCTGTATACAGTTATTTAGCAAACCAAATGGTTTTGAACTGCTAGCACTTAAATTCCTGTAAATTAAAGCTTTCCTGTAGCTCAACTGGTAGAGCATGGCGCTAGCAATGCCAAGATCATGGGTTCGATTCCCAGGGAAAGCAAGAGCTGATGAAATGTAAAACTGTAACTTGAATGCAATGTAAGTCGCTTTGGATAAAAGCGTCTGCTAAATGAATAAATGTAAATTAAACCTTTCATTTGGCTATGATATTAAAACCCAAATTCCTGAAATGTTGGGACGTTAAAATGAAAACTAAAAGACTTTCAAATCACATGAGCCAATATTTTATTCACAATAGAACATAGAGAACACAACAAATGTTTAAACAGAGAAATTTAACAATTTTATCCACTAAATTAGCAATTTTTTAAGACATCTCAAGACAGTTGGCATTGGGCCATAAAAAGCTGAAAAAGCAAGAAATTTTGAAAAGATTCAGCTGGGGGAACATCTAGCAACTAATTAAGTTAATTGTCATCAGGTCTGTAACATGATTAGCTATAAAAGGGATGTATTAGAGAGGCAGAGTCTCTCAGAAGTAAAGATGGGCATAGGCTCTCCAATCTGTGAAAGAGTGCATAAAAACATTGTGGAATACTTTAACCTGTTAACCTGCACCCCCATATTGGGAATCACAGCTGAAAATGACTAACTAACTTAAAATGGTAACAGCTCCTGACTTCAGTGTGCCACACACACAATTGTGGTGTCTTTGGAAAGAAGACCCTTTGGCCTTTACTATCCATCATCCAGAGTTGATGATGCTCAAAAATATAAAAAGTTATAGACACTGAAGTGGCTTGATAAAAATTGTACCACACTGATTTTTTTTTTATTTCATATAAAAATAAATGAAATCAGTCCTGGAGCAATCCAGAAAAGTAATGGGTTGAAAGTCACATGTCTCATGAGTTTATATTTCAAATCTGAAGAAGATACCATGAAAAATGAGATTCCTGCAGACATTTTTCTAGTCCCCCCCCCCCCCCCCCCCGTTTGAGGAAAAATATTTACCAAATTATTGAAGGGTTCTACTACACACTATTTAGTCTTTATGCATGCCACTGCAGTTTTCAATTATAAAACAGTAGATAGAATCTTAGGAATCGTATCAGTGATTTATTTGAGCACTAGAAAAATACAATAATCATAATTTTTGAGTGATGAAAAAAAAACAATAATAATAATAAAAAAAAAACTTAATTACATACTGATTTCCTGACAAACAGATGCTCTCCTGCTCATACATTAGTAATCACATGCTGAAGATCATTCATACAGATGCTAATCATACTGATGGCTGCCCAATATAGTCAATATTCACATTATAATGGCCTTTTATATAGACTGCATTCACACTGATATCTGTGAACATTCAGTAATTACATGCTGATTTTCAGCCATAGAGATGTTAATCATACAGATACAGGCAATTCCCCACAAAACATGCAAACATATATGAAAACTGCTGAAGAAGAAAAAAAATAAATGTTTTTTCTTTTTCTCTTATTGTGCTAAAAAGATCGCTAAGTTACGCCCCATCAGATGACAGGTGCGTCACAGCGTGCGTCACGCGCCGTCGCGAGGGAGCGCCAGAATTCAAATAATCGATCTTCCGTGTATCTTTGACTTTTTTATTTTTGGATGATTTCATTCTGTTTGGGACATTGTCTGCTACAAAATCGTGCTGTTTTTTTACCACCAAGATGCTGTTTTTGAGCGTAATTTGTTCCATAACGGACACAAACAATAACTCTCCCTCAAGAGATGAGACGTAAACAAAGGATTAACGATCTAAATTACAGCATTGTTGTTAATTTGGACTAAAAGTGCTCGATGGAATGTTGTTCCGTGGACCCTTATCTTTCAAATGAAACCAGGATTTACAGCAGTGGATACATTTGAGAGTCGTTATCAGGATGAATATGGTATGTACTGCGGGGTTTTTTCTACATGTTTTGATGTGTACTGCTTACACAAATTTAGCAAATACATTCCGTATAAGCTTTCTATCGAAAAACAGCGATCTGTCGTCGATGCTAGAGGCTTAGACCTTCAAAATGATATATAGTTTGTCAAGATTCATTTTGTCCTGTTTTACTTTATCTGTTTGAAAACAATGACGTGTGCAAACAAAGAGCTTTCAAAGAGCTTTCAGTGCGCCCGCGTCCTGGTGCATGTTAACAGGTTAAAAACAACGTTCCTCAACGTCAAA
Organism: Aspiorhynchus laticeps; assembly: GCA_023376895.1. Classification (NCBI taxonomy): domain Eukaryota; kingdom Metazoa; phylum Chordata; class Actinopteri; order Cypriniformes; family Cyprinidae; genus Aspiorhynchus; species Aspiorhynchus laticeps. The sequence continues at coordinate 28,471 of JALXFT010004643.1, read as the reverse complement.
TAGCAAAGGCTTTGCAAATCTCATCATCTACAGTGTATAACATCATCAAAAGATTCAGAGAAACTGGAGAAATCTCTGTGCATAAGGGACAAGGCCGAAGACCTTTGTTGGATGCCCATGGTCTTCGGGCCCTCGGATGACACTGCATCACTCATCGGCATGATTATGTCATTGACATTACTAAATGGGCCCAGGAATACTTCCAGAAACCACTGTCGACTAACTAAACACAGATGCCAACTAAAGCTCTATCATGCAAAAAGGAAGCCATATGTGAACATGGTCCAGAAGTGCTGTCGTGTCCTGTGGGCCAAGGCTCATTTAAAATGGACTGTTACAAAGTGGAAAAGTGTTCTATGGTCAGACGAGTCCAAATTTGACATTCTTGTTGGAAATCACGGATGCCATATCCTCTGGGCTAAAGAGGAGGGAGACCTTCCTAGAAGAGTCCGGGTGCTGAATTGGCCTGCCTGCAGTCCAGATCTTTCACCTATAGAGAACATTTGGTGCATCATTAAACAAAAAATACATCAAAGATGACCACAAACTCTTCAACAGCTGGAAACCTCAGGCAATAATGGGACCAAATTCCAACACCAAAACTCCAGAAACTCATAACCTCGATGCCCAGACATCTTCAAACTATTTTGAAAAGAAGAGGAGATGCAACACCATGGTAAACATGCCCCCGTCCCAACTATTTTGAGACTTGTAGTCGGCATCAAATTTGAAATGAGCTCATTTAGTGGATAAAGGTGTTAAATTTCTCTGTTTAAACGTTTGTTGTGTTCTCTGTGTTCTATTGTGAATAAAATATTGGCTCATGTCATTTGAAAGTCTTTTAGTTTTCATTTAATTCAAATTTAAAAAAATGTTTCCAACATTTCCGGAATTTGGGTTGTATTATAACTTCAACAACCTGATTAAATCAGAAAGACCTGGATAGATGCACTTTATTGGATGAGAAATTGTAAGACTCCTAAGAGCATATGTTTTATTCATAAAAGTTTCTTGAAACATTTTAATGAACAACCCAGTCAACATGTGAGATCACGCGATGATCACAGTGACATCACACCATTCTCATACGGTGATCCTCAGAGTGTGAGTAATATGTGAGCTCATTGTGAATTCAAAATGTTGAGCAGGTTGAGAGGAGGCAGTTCAAATATCAGTCACCGAGGGGGGGCATTCTACTTCCTGTTTCTCAACACTATCACAGAGATATCACAGTGCTCTCACATGATGAGCTCATGACTGCACACCCAGCTAACAGATTTCTGTTCTAAGAACCTTCTCCAAACATACAACTGACTTCCAGACACAGCCTTAAATGAAATCAACTGAAATAAGTGAATCATCAGCTTCACTCATTATTAACCAGACTGACTTTATTTATTTCAGACATTTATAAAAGCGCTTATTGAGAATTAACAGAGATTTAGATGATGGTTTTATTTTTTTCGTTTGACGTTACCATCATGGTGAGTAGTGTTTGCTTTAGTTGTGCTCTTGACCCTTGACTTTATGTTAAATTGTATTGGGTTGCTATAACTGTGTTTGTAAAGCACATTTAATACAGCAAGACAAGCCAAAAAAAGACTGCAATCAGGTGATAACATAGTCATCACCCAGATTCAATATACAGCCTTGATGAGGTTTTGTTAATCTAAAGCTTCTAATTATAGTCGTTTTGTGATTATACTGTACAGGATTCAGCAGCCTCATAATCATTTATGAAGGATGATTAAGTTCTCTGCCATTTAAACACAAAGAGAAACATCAAGAATCAGTGTATGAATCTCAACAATGGTGACAATCAAAAGCTTCATGCTGCAGTGCATGCTGGGTACCTAGTCTCTGTGCAGTGAGTGCATTTTGACCTCACATTAGTATGAACTCACAGTGAGGGTGCTGTGAGGTTACACTTTTAGCTCACTGTTACCTCATATTGTGACCTCATCACGAGTATCATGTGAGTTCATGGTGAGGTCGCTGTGAGATCAAATTGTTGACTGGGAAGCATTTTTACACAATATTTATAACAGTGATTTGAGTGTCATATCATCCATGCTAGATGTAAACCTCACTTGGGATTGTTTTAAATCAATTATTTTCTATCCATTTGTGATAAACGCTCCATTTAAAAAAAAAAAAAATAGGATAAGTGTTAAAAATAATCCTTGGTTTAACTATACCATTTCTACTTTTATTGGACAGAGGAATGCTGCTTGGGCTAAAGCTAAGAAATCAAATGATTCTCTAGATTGGATTTCCTAGAACACTATGAAATAAATGCACAAAATTAATAAAAAGTGCAAAATGCAATTATCATCTTTCTATGCTAAATTAAAATTTAAGTGATGTTTTATTAACAAATTTTGGGAGGAGCACGCACAGATAATTAACACGGCCAATTCATCATCAGTAATCACACCACCTATCCAATCAGCACGAGAGAGAACCCCTATAAATAATCAAAGCAGTTTTACCTTCATTATCTCTTGTCTTCCAGCATTCTTCCACCACCCTGACTCAGACTGTTTCTATCCCAAAGGGAGGAGCATGCAGGGGGGAGCACTCTGGGTCTGGGTTAAATGCCGAGCTTGGACCCCTCTCCCCGGTTGGGGGGAGTACCCTGGGCTCGGGAATGATTATCGAGCTAGGAGCTCTCTCCCCGGACAGCACGCCAAATACGCATAAACTTTACTCAGTTATTATATGTAAGTGTGAACTGATCCTACAAAGTTCTGGAAATTAGTCAAATCCATTTTGGCACCAAGCATTTAAACGATTACGTAAATGTTAACCATACTGTAGTAAAGGGCAGAACCAATGTTGCAGATACCTTTAATAAACAGTTTATATCTGTTGGTTTAACATCTGACTATAATAACTTAGGTGATTGTGCTCCTATGGGAAGTTTTGATCCCGTTCAACATTGTTCCTCACAGTTGTTCAAATTTCCCCCCATTACTGCTGCACAAGTCCATAAAGCTCTACTGAAACTTGATATTAAACATCAGGGAGAATCGATAAAATTGAGCCCTACTTTTTAAGATTGGCAGCTGATATGGTGGCAGAGCCCATTGCTTCTATTTAACTTAAGCATAACTTGGAAATCAGCAACAGTCATCGCGTTACTAAAGGGTGGAGATCCTCCGGATCCTAATAATTTTTATCCAATCTCCGGTCTACCAGTTGTAGCTAAATTATTTGAATCATTGATAAACGATCAATTAAAACAATTTTTGTCTAACAATAACATCCTTAATGACTATCAGTCAGATTTCAGAACAGGTCATAGCACCATTACTGCAGCCATGTTAATTATAAATTATATTATAAATTTGGATAGTAAAAAGTCTTGTAAATCTTTATTTGTTGATCTTTCAAAAGCATTTGATACCGTAGATCATAATTTACTGTTAAAGAAAAAAAAAATCATCGCTTAAAAAATGTTTCCCTTTTGGGGCTAGAAATAAAATTGTAGAAAGTATGTTTTTATCAGTAATTGATTACGGTGATCTTTTATATATGTATGCAGCCACATCTCTACTTATGCAATTATCCCAGCAGGCACCAGACATCTATGTAACGTCAGGTTGACGTTGGACATGACGTCAGACAGACGTTGCATTTTGGTTGAAAATGAAAATCGGGTTGACGTCAATATTTGACTTCAATTTGAGGTTGATTTAACGTTGGATTTTGGTTACACAACCTAAAAACAACAAAATCTCAATGTCAGCTGACGTCGGTATTGGACATCAATTTAACATTGACATTAGACGTTGGATTTACATTGGATTTTGGTCACCCGTCGTCGCAACCAAAATTTAACCAAATATCAACGTTTTATGACGTTGTGTGCCTGTTTTGTGCCTGAGACTCAGCAACATTACGTTTGTTTTTGGTACAGAGTTACATACACATCACTGTATTTTACATGAATCCCTAGCTTGGTCATTTATATATATATATTATATGGTCATTTATATTCTGCTGAAAGTCCCATTCAGAATTTGGTAAATGTGCTTTCTCTTTTCATGCTCCATCATTTGGAATAAATTGCAAAATGTACTCATATTAGATATACTTGCACCCTTGAACACTTTTAAATGTCTTTTGCAAACTGTTTTAAAGGAGACATAGGGTGAATCCCATTTCTCTGTCTTACCCCTTCCCCTTACCCCTTCCCCTTAGTTTTGCGCGTTCACGTGAGAGTAAGGGCTGTCCCAATTCTCGTTTTGATCGAGGGGTAGGGCTAAGGGGAAGTGGTAGATACCCCTTAAAACCAAGCATTTTCGCGAGCTTACTTGAAACCAAGGGGTACCCAGAACACACTGCGCAACCGGCAACAATGTCGGCCAGATCATCCAGAGAGTCCCATTTTAGGCTTAAATAATTGATTTAAAAATTACGACATTCTTGTTTTGTGCTCTACACAGTCCCGTACATATATATTTGCAACCATGTTCTTAATTGAAACTTTTAAAAATCGCTAGTTTGCTACGCTAACGTTACATCGCTGATTTGCACAACAATCGCAAAAACATCACTAATAAACCCCACGCGATCGATATACACACACTTGCAGACGGCATCTTGGAAGTTTGTGATCCACACTTGTCTCCTCTGTTGACGTAGCAGCCAGCTAGAGACGATGTACGATGACGTGACCGTAACCAAGTGGTGTCTCATTTCACAGGGGTATGTTTTCACCCCTAGCGCTTACCACTCGGTTTCGAGGGACAAGGGCTAGGGGTAAGACGAAGGGGTAGGGGAAGGGGAAGGGGTAAGACAGAGAAATGGGATTCACCCTTATACTTGTCTTTCTTGACGGTACTTTATTTAACAACTGTATATGACTATTTGTAATGTTGTTTTATGATTTGTGTTGGGTGAAACTTTATGTGCTACCATCTTGACCAGGTCTCTCTGGAAGAAGAGACTGTAATATCTCAATGGGACTTCCAGGTAAAATAAAGGAAATAATAATATAATAAAAGTGGTTCCTCACCGTGTTCGACGCTCAGCTGAAGTTCAGTGAAGCTCTCAGTATAGTCAGATACTTTCACTCCACACCTGTATGTTCCTGCATCTGCAGCTTTCAGCTCTCTAAAAAACACCATCAAGACTCCTGCTGTGGTGTCGTCATATAAAGAAACATCTCCATTCTCCATCCATTCATCCTGAACTCCTGGATTCTTCCTCTCTGAACATCCATCTGATTCTTTACAGATGTATTTTATCTTGGTTTTGTATTGAGGATGTTCACACTTGATCATCAGACCACCTCCTGAGTAGCCGCTCACTTTATACTTACTAATAACATGCAGAAGCACAGTAGTAATAATGGAGTAACTGTATGATTGTCTGTAGATCCAAACTCCACATAAATAAACTCCTCCATCATCTGGTGTCACAGCAGTAATTCTCACACTGAAGATGTTTTTATGTTTGTCATCATAAATACTGAATCTTTTTTTCTGATACCATGTGTCAGTAGTGGAGATCACCTCATCAATGATGTCATTTCTTGTTTTGAATATGATTTTTCTAAAATACCTTTGATCCTTTGAATATTCACAGCTGAGATCAGCAGTTTGTCCACCATTTACTCTTACTGTCTTTGATACTCCACAACATGAATCTGTCATTCACAAAATAAAGAAATGTATTTAATTTATATATAAGCTTTGAGATTACAAGTAGTTTTTCTACACAAAGACTTTTATCTTAAAACTGACCATCTTTCACATTCACTGTCATATCAATGTACCACTGGCCATGATACCTAATCCTGTATGCTCCAGCATCTTGCTGGTTCAAATCTCTGATGTAGATCATGAGTTTTCCCTCGCCGTTTCGAAACAATGTGAATCTTCCTTCATTAATCCATTTATCACGTGTCTTATCATTTATTATTGTTCTCCACTCAGGTAATTTGGCCATATATTTAGCAGAGTAACTGTACCAAAGTTTCCCAGAATCAACAAGAATGCTTCCTCCAGAATATCCAGTGACGCTAAAGCATCTCACTGCATCTGTCAATCAGATTGATACTGTGATCAGAAAGATGATGAACAGAAAACAGCATCATTACTGCAGTGATGAAAGAGAAAAGCTCTGACCTGAGATCAGGTAGAAAGTGAAGAAGATGAGGAGGATCTTCATTGTGACTTGAGTTCAGTCTTCTTTATGCTGAATGATCTCTGTGTGAATCTCTCTGTCTCTACATCTGTCTGCTTTAGTTACTTCCTCTTTATTCAGCTCTTTATCAGTAATGAGCAGCTTTACTGTCTCCTCCCGCCACTGACTGAATATCACATTAATCACACTGAAAGAGCGCCACCTAGTGGACATGAAAGGGTATGTAAGACAGTTCTGAACTGGACAGTGAGGCCAAATAGATTTGAGTATCAGGGTAAGTAAAAACATTTTAAAATAATGTTAATGTGCCCCTATTATGAGTAATGAAAGGTTATTTTTTTGGTTTTGGGAGTCACCAACAACAGGTTGACATGCATGCAAGGTCAAAAAACACTTTAATTTTCTTATAATATGCACTTATTTTTTATCTTATTTGCTCAACGACTCCCAAACGATTCACTCAATGATTCATTTTTCCAAACCCCTCCTTTGCGTGACGCTAATCTGCGGTGATTGGTCGATTTCATTTAAAGCAGTGTTTGTGATTGTGAGCAGTGCTGCTTTGTGTACAGCGTTACCGGGGAAACGGCTATTTTTAAGCTCCAACAGCTGCACCTAGTGGCAACAAGTGGGCGGGCAATATGTTAATGTTTCATTTTGACGTCAACATGAAACGGCTTAAGATTCGTTTTAAAAAGGACTCGTTTAAATGATTCAGAGTCGACTCTTTCGTTTGAGAGGTAATGACTTTATACAAGGTGCACTTTCAGATTTAAAACTTTGCAGGATGTTTTCATTCACTTAGAGCTGTATTACACACTGCATGAAAAGTCATTTTCAAAAATCCATAATAGGGGCACTTTAAAAACAGACAGAATATTGAGTCACTCTGTGCATAAGTGAATCTAGATGGCTTTTTTACTGCAAAGTAGATCACCCGAGTGAGATCTTGGAATGTACGTACACTAGGGTGACCATATTTTAGTTTTCCAAAAAGAAGACAGTAGGGGGCGGGGTTCGTTGGTGGGGAAATGGGCGGTATAGACCAATTTCGATGTAGACATCACAGTTACGTCACTCGCAGCTGCGCGCGCATTGTGGTGGCAGAAACGCACAGTAACAAGTGGAGTGAAACAGGAAAAGATCCACAGAATAAGAGATAAAATGTACTGTTGTGCCTTTGGATGTCAGAATCGGAATGCAAATATTTTTTTATAGAATCCTGTCGTCAAAAACGCCATTTGAAGTTAAACACAAGACGTTTAAACGGACAGACTAATGAAACCTGCTATGATTAGCCTACTCTACTTTCAAAGCATAAATTTGATTTAAACAATTGGTCTACATAATATTCACATATATAGTTCATGGGGAATATATTATGTTTGCCCTACAGTTACAGCATGAAATACTATTTAAACATAACATTTTACATTTAACATTACCTATTTTGTCTCACAATTCTTTTTTGAGACTTTTTTTTCTCGCAAATGCAACTTTATATTTCTTATTTCGGACTTTATAACTCGATTTAACTCAACAATAGCGGGTTTTTCCATTCTGAGGGGGAAAAAAAGCCAGATATGTGGGATATAACTCAAAAGAGAGAATGACCAGTTGATTTTTCTTCTCATAATTGTGAGATATAATCTCGGAATATTGAAATTGAAATTTTAACGCTGCTGCCACTGCCAGACAAAAAAAACACACACAAAAAAACGACGACAGCTGTGGATAAATGAGATAAAACGAGTGGACTGGACAGAAACCATCGTCAAAAATGATCATGTTTGCAGCGCACACTTCTTATCAGAAAAGGTTCAATAAAGTATTGTCTTTTGTTGTTATGGGCGCGTCTAAAGATTTCTTATGCATCTCAATATGTCGTGTATGAAATAATGTCTGTGTGCATGTGTGTAAAACAACAAACTGACTATTTATATGCTTAATCATGTGTAATTGTACACTCTAAAAACGGATGTGTTAAATATTAACACATTTTTTGTGTTATGGCCATTTTAACACATTTTGTGTAATTTTAAGTTGATCATGTGTAAAAAGAAAGAGAGAGAGAGAGAAACAACACATTAGGGCTTTTCACACTGCGCTTAACCCCGGGTTATCGTCGCTCTAAACACCGCTTTTAACCCCGGGTAAAGACACGTTTCACACCTGTAATTTGAAAGCGGTGTTAGCACCGCATTTTACCCGGGGTTATGAAACCCTGCTCCGGAGCAGGGTTAGCACCGCATTTGTGGTGTTATCCCCGCATTGCGGTGCTAAGTTTGTTCAGTGTGAAACAGAGCGGTGTTTGCTTGTTGCTGCTGGACGCTTGGCAACAGACAGCCAATCAGAAATGAGCAGCGAAACGCTGTAACAGTCTTGGAGACTGTTAACATGTTCTCCCTGTAATTCCTCTCTCCTCCTATTAAGGGGGCGCTGGTGAGTTATAGGTATCTAGGGATATAACTCTGTATAGACACAGAGGAAGTTAGTCTGTTTGGGAGAGGTAGGATTGGCCTACCTGATCTTGACGCACATTTTGTTTCATGGGAAACTTTTGTTTATTGCCCAGTACAAGTGAGTAATGCTTTGTTTCTTATTTTGGGGATTTCATTTATTGTGTATGTGTTCAGAATGTTTGCTAATACTTTGTATTTTTTGTTGTAAAGGGGCCTCAGGTCATGTGCCTACTGTTTAGTGGGTTAGCATGAAGCGCTAATTCCACATGATAAGGCCTGCTTAAAGGGTAACATGGGGTCTTCAGTGTTGCTACCCGTGGTGGATGAAGCCCATGGCATATAGGAGCTACTAAAGCATCTACCTATGTGAATTCCTGTTTGTGGATGGTGTTCCACAAGGATTATATATTTTTGTTTTTGCAAGCCTTCTTTGTTGTGGATTATGTGGATTTGTTTACAACCTGCAAGTTTTGGATTATGACTATATGGACTATGGACACTTCTCTTCTTCAACAAAATCCCACAGATAAGAATTACTGTTTCTTTTGTGATGTCTATCTCTGAACTGCAATATATTCCATCTGATGTTAATTGCATTCCAAATAATATATGTCTTTAAGCTTTCTGATTTTCCTTGTTGGGTGTTTTTTTTTTTAGTTTAAAGATGAAAGCTAATTTGTAATGTTTGATTGAACATTCCGTGAACCCTCCCTAAAATAGATTTATAGCCTAAACTTTTGCATGTCAGAGCGGTGGTTATAGAGTGGCGCCCGAACAGGGACTTCATGTGTTTGTTCATTTTGGGTTTTGCTTTACATATTATAACATAGAATGGCGAGTCAGGATGCTCTGGATGAGGATGGGTCCGTGCCCAGGGTGGACTTCTCTTCCGATGCTTTCATTACCCACAGAGAACCTCTCAGAGAATTAATTACCACGTTCAGTGATTTGTACATAGACTCTGATGAGGATCATGAAGCCTATGCACAGGAGAACCTCAATGATGTCAATTTTCCACCTCCACCACCTGTGGAAGAAGAGACATCTCATGAAATACCGGAAGCTATTGCAAGTTTGATTAAACGTGTCAATGAGCTAGAAGGTCAAGTTAAAGGCTGTGTTGAAAAGCTGGGTGAATATATCACACACAATGAATTTCAGACTAGATGCCAGACAGTGGAAGATCGCCTGCTGTATCGTATAAGACGTGAATGTGAACGGGTTGAGAAAAAAATAGACGTTGCTGTGCAAGACCTGGGTCAATCAATGATAGACCGCCTGAGAAGACGAGATGTGCAGATTGAAAGCAAGTTGAAGGCTTTGGGTCCTACCATGTCTACTCCCGTATCATCTAGATCTAGTGCTGTCATTTCTAAATCTCAGGATCAAACTTATGATGTACCACAGCACCAAATATCTTTTTCAGGAAATTCAAGTTCAGCGTATTATCCTCCAGTTAAGTTAGATTTCCCATGCTTTGGAGATGGACAAGACGAGGATCCCATTGTCTTCATAGAACGATGCGAGGAATATTTCGCTGTGCACCCACTCTATGGTGACATAATGGCTGCCCTTACATCAGTGTTGAAGGGGACTGCCAAGGATTGGTGGCAAGCAGAGAAAAGAAACGTGCATGGATGGAGACAATTTAAGGAGATATTTATTCGTTCATTCCTTAGTGACGATTATGAGGATGTTGCATCACGGAAATTGTTGGAGAGAAAGCAAGGGGCAAAGGAAGGCATAAGAGACTTTGCATTTCATTACCAAGATGGAAACGAGAGATGTCTGAAAAAGATATAGTACAGGCCATTCTTCGAAACTGTAATCCCCGACTAGCAAGTTTGTTACGAGGTACAGTCAGTAGTGTAAGTGAACTGGTTCGAATAGGCCCTCAAATTGAGCGAGATTTTGATGAAGCAAAGAGGTATTGGAGTCAAGTGAATACAGATGAGCAAAGGAAGAAGTTCCCCAATGCCCGTGAGCTCCAAGCAAAACATGTGCCAGCAAATACAAGAGTGGTGCAGCCAGTGTTAAAAGCCGAACAAACCACATTCAACACAGTCAACATCCCGATCATACTTCGTAGTAGATTCTGTTCTGCAATGGTGGATACTGGAAGCACTTTGACGCTTATGCGCGAATCTCTGTGGAAGCAGTTCAGTCAAGGTGAACCTTGTGATCCAAGCGAAGGCCAAGTTTTTATGTTAGCCAATGGTCAGAAGCATGAAGCCATAGGAAAAGTGCAGTGGCAGTGTGAAATCCAAGGTCAAAGGCTGGCATTGACAATATTCGTTTTGAGGGACAGAGATTTGTCGGTGCCAATTATCCTTGGTATGGATTTTTTTGGTAAAGTCCGGAGTTGTGCTTGATTTTGAAAAAGCCCAGTATAGACTTACAGCTGGAAATGACCAGACTGATCATGTGTTTCCATTTCTCAGGCGGGACTCCATATCTTCCGTTCATTTCTATCTTGCTGTTCCAACTGTATCAATTTCAGAATCAGTTCTACACTCAATTCAGCAAGTTGCATTGAAAGCTGAAACTTCTCATCCATACAAGAAGGAATTGGAAGGTCTTTTATTAAACTGGCCCACTGTATGCTCGCAAGACATTGGACACACTAATGAGGTAAAACATCGCATCATAACTACTGATGAGGTTCCGGTGAGGAAGAAGGCATATAGACTAGCCATAGATAAACAATAGTTCGTAGATGCTGAAATTCAGGAACTCTTACACAAGGAAATTATACAGCCATCAGTTTCACCATGGGCATCTCCAGTGGTAATTGTACCAAAAAAGGATGGAAGCTTAAGATTATGCATTGATTATCGTAACCTCAACGCCAAGACTCATCTGGATGCATACCCCATGCCTCAGATTCAAGAAATCTTGGAGTCTCTGCATGGAGCTGCTATATTCTCCACATTGGACCTTAAGAGTGGGTACTGGCAGATAGAAATGGAAGCGGATAGTGTACAAAATACTGCATTTGTGACTTCTGCAGGGTTATTTGAATTCCGACACCTTCTGTTTGGCTTGAAAAATGCCGCAGCCACATTCCAAAGGTTAATGGAGCATGTCCTGAAGAGGGTGAGAGGAAAGTGCTGTCTAGTATATATTGATGACATAATTGTGTACTCAAGAAACGAGGAAGAACATCTTCAACATATTAACCAGGTTTTCAATGTCTACATGATGCAGGCCTCACGCTTAATCTGGCTAAATGTAATTTCTTGCAACGTACCATTGCCTTTCTGGGTCACATTGTATCCACAGAGGGAGTCAAGACGGATCCAGCCAAGGTGGAAGCAATTAATGCATTCCCCACTCCTCAGTCACTAAAAGATGTTCAGCGTTTTTTAGGGTTGGCAGGCTGGTATCACCGGTTCATTCCTAATTTATCAGAAAAGGCATCTCCTTTGCATGCCTTAAAGCAGAAGAAAGCCACATGGATCTGGACAGCTGAGTGTCAAGACTCATTTGATACTATCAAACAAAGTTTAACTCAAGCCCCTGTGTTAATGCCACCGAATTTCAGCAAGCCATTTAGAGTACAGACAGATGCAAGTGAGATTGGACTGGGTGCGGTGTTGACCCAAGAAATAGAGGAAGGAGAACGTGTCGTTGCATATGCATCAAGATTATTACGAGGAGCAGAGAAGGCATATTCTGTGTCAGAAAAAGAGTGTTTGGCGGTAGTGTGGGCCATTGAAAAATGGAGGCCGTATCTTGAAGGGAGACCGTTTGAGGTTGTTACAGATCATGCAGCCCTAACATGGGTATTCCAACATCCTAAACTGTCATCAAGGCTGACACGTTGGACTATTCGGTTACAAGGATACGAATTTAAAGTTAAGTATCGTAAAGCCCAATGCAATGTTGTCCCCGATGTACTGTCTAGAATACCAGAGCATGCTACGGCGGACATAATTGCAGTAATCAAAACACCACAGTCTACATTTTTGCCACCTAACTTACCAATTGATGTTTCCAACATTGCTGTGGCACAACAGAATGATCCAGGTACTCAAGAGTTGATTGCAGAGACAAAGTCCCAACCAGATCAAGACCCTTTACGTGTGCACTACGTTCTGGAAAATGGACTATTGTTTCGAAGTGTGCCGGATAAACAAGTAGGTTGTAAACTTCAATTAATTATCCCTTCCAGTTTGCAAAAAGATTTCTTGTGTTATGCTCATGACAATCCACTTGGCGGTCATCTTGGAAGACTGAAAACCCTCCTCAGGCTCCTGGATGTAGCTTTTTGGCCAAGCATAAGGTCTGACGTCTGGAAACATTGTAAAGAATGTCTGACTTGCCAGAGATACAAGCCTTCCCTTTCTAAACTATCTGGTCATCTTCAGTCAACTCAAATCGTTGAACCTGGATACATGTTGGGGGTAGATCTGATGGGACCCTTCCCTAAGAGCACCAAGCAAAATGACCATCTATTGGTCATTGTTGATTATTGCTCAAAGTGGGTGGAATTGTTTCCGTTAAGACAAGCCAAAGCACCTCAAATTGCTAGGATCCTAGTTGAAGAAATCTTCACTAGATGGGGGACCCCTGCTTTCCTTGTTTCAGATCGAGGAGCTCAGTTCACGTCCAATCTACTCAACCTAATATGTAAGCAGTGGGGAGTAGTACAGAAACTAACAACCGCTTATCATCCCCAGACAAATTTGACAGAGCGCATCAACAGAACATTGAAGACTAAGATGGCATCCTATGTGGCTGATCAACATCGGCAATGGGACTTGCTGAGTTCAGGTTTGTCATTAATACTGCTTGGCATGAAAGTACCGGATTTACTCCAGCTGAGATAGCCCTAGGAAGAAAACTTAAAGGCCCCTTGGAAAGAGCTATTCAGTTCCGTAGTACTCCAGGTCCTAATGATATTATTTATCCCACTTTGGACCGTCATCATAACCTCATTCGTCTCGTCAAAGAGAATGTTGAACGAGCCCAGGCTAAACAGCAACGCTATTATAACCGTAAGCGCAAGCAAACCTATCATCAGGGTGGAGATATGGTCTGGGTGCGGGCACATCCATTGTCCAGAGCAGACGAAGGGTTCATGGCCAAATTGGCTAGTAAGTGGAAAGATCCAGCCAGAATTACTAAGTGTTTAGGACCTGTCAATTACTCTGTGTCTTTTGATGACAATCCCATGAATGTAGATACATGCCATGTGCAAAACCTTAAGCCTTGTCATGGTCTAGCCAAGTCTTCCAGTGAAGGAGGGGGTATGTAACAGTCTTGGAGACTGTTAACATGTTCTCCCTGTAATTCCTCTCTCCTCCTATTAAGGGGGCGCTGGTGAGTTATAGGTATCTATGGATATAACTCTGTATAGACACAGAGGAAGATAGTCTGTTTGGGAGAGGTAGGATTGGCCTACCTGATCTTGACGCACATTTTGTTTCATGGGAAACTTTTGTTTATTGCCCAGTACAAGTGAGTAATGCTTTGTTTCTTATTTTGGGGATTTCATTTATTGTGTATGTGTTCAGAATGTTTGCTAATACTTTGTATTGTTTGTTGTAAAGGGGCCTCAGGTCATGTGCCTACTGTTTAGTGGGTTAGCATGAAGCGCTAATTCCACATGATAAGGCCTGCTTAAAGGGTAACATCGGGTCTTCAGTGTTGCTACCCGTGGTGGATGAAGCCCATGGCATATAGGAGCTACTAAAGCATCTACCTATGTGAATTCCTGTTTGTGGATGGTGTTCCACAAGGATTATATATTTTTGTTTTTGCAAGCCTTCTTTGTTGTGGATTATGTGGATTTGTTTACAACCTGCAAGTTTTGGATTATGACTATATGGACACTTCTCTTCTTCAACAAAATCCCACAGATAAGAATTACTGTTTCTTTTGTGATGTCTATCTCTGAACTGCAATATATTCCATCTGATGTTAATTGCATTCCAAATAATATATGTCTTTAAGCTTTCTGATTTTCCTTGTTGGGTGTTTTTTTTTTAGTTTAAAGATGAAAGCTAATTTGTAAAGTTTGATTGAACATTCCGTGAACCCTCCCTAAAATAGATTTATAGCCTAAACTTTTGCATGTCAGAGCGGTGGTTATAACGCGCGTCGTGTAAACTGCAGCCAGTGAGAAGAAATATCAAAAGACAGAAAGCGTGTGAACTGGAGTGAATAGGAGACGGTATTAATCTTCAATACTGTACAAGTAAACACTAACGTTAGTCTCTCCACACTTAAAAGAAATTCAAAGAAATATTCACATACTTTGCTCCTTGTTTTCTTTCTTTTGTTCTTGTCTTTTGTTTTCTTGGCTTTATGCGTCTCATGATGCAGTTCACATGATGTCGCGCCTAAAATGCGTTTAAAACGCTAAGCGCGCCGCTTTCTCCTTTCCAAAGTGTTCTGTAGCTTGTGCTCCCATGGCGTCTGCCGTTGCTAAGCAACCATGACCGCGCTCTTCATGAAGACGCAGAAGTTTCAGCAAAGGATAAATGGGTTTCCAGCACTAAATCGCTTGCAGTAGCTCTGCGACTAAATTTATTTAAAAATGTCTATCCCTGCCTGTACAGCTATGATCAGCTGTTCCTCAATCTTCACTGATCTAAAGACAAAAGAGGCGACGTTGTTTTAATAACTGGCAAAATGCGGGAGAAGCCAGTGTTAACTGATTGCCTGCTGTTCGTCCAATCAGTGACAGTGACACCGCAAATATGCAAATAAGAACGTTAACCCGGGGTTTAGGAATGTACAGTGTGAAATGTCTGTTAATGAATACCCAGGGTTAACAGTTAACCCCAGGTATAGTATGAGCAGTGTGAAACGTGATTACAGATAACCCAGGATTCCTTTATCCGGGGTTTAGGATGACCCAGGGTTAACAATTTCAAGTGTGAAAAGCCCTAGTGTGTCCAACACAATATGTGTTAACTATCATCCAATCACATTTCTGCCTATGTCACTCCACAAGCTGTTAAAGTAATCTGCATCTGTTTTTTTTTCATTGGTAAATGATGTGGATGCACTTGTGTCAGGTATATGGATTTCCCCGCTAGAAATGTAATGTTCCCAGAGCATTATCAAAGCGTCCCACCGGTGTCAGTGACGTTCCAAGAATGTTTACCGAGATGGTCATGAAGTGGAGTTCTTTGAAGGGTTGGGGACGTTATTTGGAGAATCTTCAGGGATTAACACTGATCAGAGTGTGTTTGGTCCCACAATACAGAGTGTTAAAGTAACACTGAAGCAGATCTGAACTTAATGAGAAAGTTAACAAGCAGAATTACTGAAGCAAAGAGAAACAGAAAAACAGAGAGAGACGAAGAGAAACAAAACTACAACTGACTTAATCACAGCCTTAGAATCAATTGAAATAAAACACATTAAATCTCAAACAGCATCACCAGCTTCACTTACAGTATTACTAACCAGTTTGACTTTATTTCTGTCATACAAAAGTTCTTAATGAGAATTAACAAAGGTTTAGATGTTGGTTTCATTTCACAAAACTTCACCATCACCATCACTGTGGTCAGAGTTTGCTTTAGTTGGGCTCTCGACCCTTAAATACACACATATATATATATATATATATATATATATACACATAAAAAATGTTCCTCTTTTTCTGCTATAATTCTGTTTACAGGGCAGATTATTATAGCAAAGAAAAACCTGGAGAAAACATGATCAGATGATGTTGGCTACTTGATGCTGAAACAATGATCATGCTTTGATGATCATGATTCACTGATTGTTATGTTGAATACTGAAGCTCTTTGTTTCTGTAGGTTGAAGTTTAACAGTGTTTGGACAATTTAAACAATTAAAAAAAAGCACAGTCATTTTTGTCTATGGCACACATAGACATGGAGAATCAACATATGAATCTCAACAATGGTGACAATCAACAAAATTGGCTTAATTTATTCATGTTGCAATGCATTCTGGGAGCCATGAATGAGTTTTGATTGGTGCACCCAGAATGCACTGCAGCATGAAGCTTTTTGTTTATTGTCACCATCGTTGAGATTCATAGGCTGATTCTTGATGAATGTTTGCGTCTAACTCATACAGATGTTCAAAATGTCTTGGGTGCAAAGTGTTTTTAAAATTCAGCGAAGTATCAGATTGTAGATGTTTTTTATATACATCACACCTTATTTTTACTTGTTAATCTCAAATAATAACACATTTGGACTCTGGATGATATCTGAGAATTAAGACATTACACAACAACTAACTCATCACTAGCGATCAATCAAAATCAACTGATCACGTTTTCTTCTGGGTTTTTTTTACCATAACGAATGTGTTTTACAAACACAGCTTTACAGCAGTCAGAGAAAAACTAATGTTAGAAAGTCAAGGGTCAAGAGCCCAACTAAAGCAAACACTGATCACATTAATGGTAAGTTCAAATGAAACATTCAACATCTAAATCTCTGTTCTAAATAACTTTTTTATACAAACTGGTTAGTAATGCGTGAATCTGGTGATGCTGTTTGTGGAGTTGTTTAATCCTCCTCTGCTGAGATCTTCAGAGATTTATTCTTTTATTTCAGTTGATTTTATGTTTCTGTTTTTTTGCATTCAGTATTCAGTATTGCATTCATTTTAACTGGTTAAGAATAGCACATCTATGACACAAATTGTAATTTTTGACACATCAGTGTGTTAAATATTTTAACACACTGCCTGTGTTAAAAATAATAACACACTGGTTGTGTTAAAATTTAATTAACACAAAATGTGTTGTCCTTAACTAGACACACAGGTGTGTTAATATATAACACAGGTTGTGTTGTTTTTAACACATCTGTTTTTTTTAACACACTAATGTGTCATAAATCACACAATTTGTGTCATATTTGTGTCATTATGACACATTAGTGTGTTAAATACTTTAAGAATATCAACCTGTGTTAAGAAGAATATCACACTGGTTGAGTTGAAATTAACACAAAATGTGTTGTCCTTAACTTGACACACAGGTGTGTTAAAATATAACACAGGTTGTGTTGTTTTTAACACATTTGTTTTAAGAGTGTATATACATTGTTATGAGTAATTGTGGCTGGAGTAATAATGTAGCTGTAAAAATAGTTGCCTGCTGAAATTGAAATACATATTACATCTTCATGACTAGATACACGGTAAGTTTGATGCGAGTCACTCAACCGGAGGAAATCATATCAGATCATCCATCCTTTCAGTGAGTACAGGTCGGCCAATTTTGTCCGTTAAAGTTAACCTTTTCAAATAACGCCGTCCCGGACAGTATGCAGGTATGCAGCCCTTACATATGCAGGTAGAATCAGAATTGCTCAAGTTCTTGTTAAAAAAACAAGCTAACAGACTTCATAGCTAGTATTAGTGAAGCGGTCAGTGGGATCTTTCTGCCTCCACCTAAGCTCCGCCCACAGAAATACGTCACAATGTTTGTAGCAGTATATGTAGCAAGTTTTTTTTTAGTTTTTTTTATAATAAATAAAAATAAAACAAGTAGATATAATAGAAAATTAATAGGGAATGCTAGTGTTAGAGAATAATTTTTAAATAAAAATAAAACAAGTCAATAGAACAGAAGAATAATAGATAATGCTAGTGTTAGATGGTCATTATTTATAATAAATAAAATGAAAATAAGTAGAAGGAATAGAGAAAGAATAGAGAATGGTAGTGTTAGAGGCTCTTTTTTTCTTTTTAATGAAAAAAGCAGATAAAATTAGAATAAGGAGAGATGACTAACAAGACCATGCTGGAGTATTTGCTGCTCAACAGATCCTGAGCTCATTGACAAATATCTGATCCTGTAAGATGTGCTCCCTTTACACAGAGTGTGTGTGATCGCGAAATCGAAAGTGAAAGTAAACAGCCTTAAACACCTATGACTTTGGTCAGGGAAAAGTATGGAAGAATAATCAGGACTTTTTTCAAAAGGAATTGCAAATTGTATTTTCAATTGCGTTTTCCACATATAGGCGCATAAATTGTGACATAACCCAAATGCAATTGCAAATCTTGCATTACTCCTCTTCTCTTTGGCACTCAACGGAGGCGGTCGCATTTTTCACTCCCCGTCCTCGCCCTTATTTTCCCTGCTTGCTCTCTGGTCTCGTCTCGTCTTATCTATTGAGAGACTCTCTCTGCACTGCTCTCCAAACTGAAAAATTATGGATTTAATCAACTGGTCTCTCAACGCAATTGACACCATCTTCTCGACGAGAAGCTTGGGTTCGGGGGAACCTGACTGCCCTGACGGAACGTTCGCAGCTGGCTACACGATGGACGCGTGGGAGAGATGGCGAATCGTGTGTTTGGCGGTTCTTTCCATGGAGGACATTGAAGATATCTATCTATTCGGAACCTTGATAACAGGTCTTCTGCTGATTGGATTAGGCTTTGCCCTGGGTTATCGAAGAATTCAGAAAACGGGAACAGCTGTCAAAAGCCTCACAAGGCTGCCCGTCATGATTGAAGCAGTGGGAAGAGCGGTCAGCATTGAGACTGAGACTATTAACCGCAATATGGATTCTATCATGGAGAAGCTCACGGCTTTGCAAAGGAAAATTGATGGTGTTGGAGATCAAAATGGACAAAGAGAGTAGCCGTGGAATTGGAATGCGGTTACTCGCCCCAAGACTAAACAATCGCAATCTTATCTTTTTTGGCTCCCCTGAACCAGCACTGGCCTCGGCCAAGGCCGCTGCTGGAAAATCAACCCAGGGAAGAGCACTGCAGTGAGACGCTCTTGCGTTCCTCCCCATTCTACGGACACCTGCTGATTACAAACTATTACACATACACACACATACACACATGTATAAAGATATGCATTCACCTCCCCACCCCCCGATCCCTCGCCTCCGTCGCTTTGAACCGCCAGCCTGACAAGTGGGTCTGTGACTAGTCCACTGGGTTAGCTGCTGGACCGGATGGCTGCTTGCTGGCGCTGGATTACCTCCCCTGTTGCAAAGTCGTGTGTCTATGGTGTATTATGTGCTTTTGTTGCTGAGGTGTTTTTCCTGTTCTCACACTGTAGTCCCCAAGGAGCATAGTCTGGGGGTTATTTTTTTTCTCCTCACTTTCCTCATGTTATGCTGTATTTTTCTTCAAAAAATCCCTGCATTTCACTGCTGATTGTGCTCTGTATGATTGTGTATGTGACAAATAAACCTACCTTGACCTTGACCTTGACCGTTTGAATTTTCGCTTTCGCGAACGCACAGTGACTGCCAAATTTCAAATGAAAAATCAAAGTCCATTTTCAACTGTATTTCCCATGTCTTACGAGCTATGAGCCTGTCATATTTAAATAGCAATATTAATTACCACATTTTCCTTTTCACTTTCTCTGCGTCTTGCATGTAACCTGCCAAAACTCAAATGGAATCGCAATTCCTTTTGCATTTGAATTTCCGATGTCTTCACGGAAAGCTGTCAATCAATGTGAGGGGGCGGGGCTATACTATGGGGCGTGTTTGTATTTGGAGGTGACGTCACTCTCAGATGACCGCGCTGAAAGCTTTGATCAATGCAGGTAATCGATAAAGGCTTTGCTATAGGCAGCTGCCAATCACTTCGTGCCTGTGTTAACGAACAGAAAACCTTCCTGGAACAATACATTTTTTTTATAATAATAATAATAATCTTTTTTTACCCCAAATGCAGCGGTTATACCCTGCTAACAGTGGAAGCAACAACGGTACGCACAATAAGTCAATATTCACTATTACCCAAACGCTTTTCACCTGTCTCACTCTTTCTCTCATTCCGAAAAAATAAAAATTAAAAAAAATAATAATCTTTGACTTTATCTTTCTCTCCTTCCCTTGCTAGCTTGTACTTATTTGAACAATGACTGAGACTTGGTGTTACGAGCACTTCCTCTGTCTGATTACATATTCAAGATGAATCGCTTTATGTATTCCCCAATTGTAAGTCGCTTTGGATAAAAGCGTCTGCCAAATGACTAAATGTAAATGTAAATGTTCCGATTGATGCAAATGAGTAAACAGACAGTGCAATTCTATACTCAGTCAGTTGCAAATGCACTGTAAAAAACAACAATCAACTGAAAGAAGATGAAATCAACTGAAATAAAATACATTAAATCTCTCAAAATCTGATTAAACAACCTCACAAACAGCATCACCAGCACCACTTATTAATAATCAGACTGACTTTATTTCTGTCAGACATCTACAGAAGAACTTATTACTAAGAATTAACTAAGGTTTAGATGTTGATTTATTGTTTCATTTGAAGTAACCATGTTAGAGATCAGAGTCTGCTTTAGTTGGGCTCTTGACCCTTGACTTCTGTGTTTGTTTGTTTTTTCTGGCTGTTATAATCATGTGCTCCTTGAACACATTTATTGAAACTCAAAAGCCCAGAGAAAATGATCAGTAGTTGGTTGTTATATGTTTATAATGACAATCATCTATTAGTGAACTGATCTCATTGAGAGTGAACATAGACTCATTGTGTGTCTAATCTCTGGTTAAATGGATGTTGTATTGATAATAGTGAAAGTGATTCTAAGAGCCAGTGGTTCTGTGACAGTCAGTTAATGTAAAGGACTTTCCAAACAGTTTGTCCACTAAAAGTTTTCATCTGTGGTAGCAATTAGACTCACACAGACATCAAGAATCAACTTATGAACCTCAACAATGGTGACCATTAAAAAATAAAAATAAAAAATCATGCAGCAATGCATGCTGGGAGCCATGGATGAGTTTTGTATTAACTGACTGTCACAGAGCTACAGGCTCTTAGAATCACTAGAATCACTTTCACTATAATCAATACAACATCAATTTAATCAGAGATTAGACACACAATGAGTCTATGTTCACTCTCAAAGAGATCAGTTCACTAATAGATGATTGTCATTATAAATACATGACAACCAACTACTGATCATTTTCTCTGGACTTTTGAGTTGCAACAAATATGTTCGAAAAACACATGGTTACAACAACCAGAAAAAAAAAAACTAATACAGAAGTCAAGGGTCAAGAGCCCAACTAAAGCAGACACTGATCTCTAACATGGTTACTTCAAATGAAACAATAAATCAACATCTAAACCTTAGTTAATTCTCAATAAGATCTTCTGTAGATGTCTGACAGAAATAAAGTCAGTCTGGTAATTAATAAGTGAAGCTGGTGATGCTGTTTGTGGAGTTGTTTAATCAGATCTTGAGAGATTTAATGTATTTTATCTTCAGTTCATCTAAGGCTGTGGCTGAAGAAAGTTGTAGTTCGTGTTCTTATGTCTCTTTCTTTCAGTGCTTGTTCACAGCAGGTGTTTAAATGATTGAAAGAATGTCTCAGGAACATCATACTAACCTTTAAATAACATTTTACTAACATTAAGGAAACTGGATATTTTTATGTTCTTGGAATGTTACAAATCAACGTTCCTAGAATGTTGAATTTTTAAATCAAAATTAAGTTGAAAGAACGTTGAGGAACATCATACCTTTTAAAAACATTCCTCTAACGTCAAGAAACCTGGACATTTTTATGTTCCCAGAACCAACACTGAATATTTGGAGAATGTTCTTATAACAAAATTCTGTTAGCTGGGATATTGCTCTGCTCGATGAAAATGGTTACCATTTACAAGAAATAACATCAAGCTTGCACGAAGAAGCAGCGAAGGTCGGATTATGCTTTAGTGCCGAAAAGTCATGCATACCGGTGCTGAAGCTGATATGCCAAGGATTAAGGTTGATGGATGCAACATCGAACAGGTCTATAGATTTACGTTCTTCGGCAGCACTATTGGACAAGATGGAGATGCAGAAATAGATGTCAAATGCCAGATTGGAATTGCATCAACATTCTTTCAACAAATGTGCAAAATCTGGTGACTGATCTCACTGAACATCAAGCTACTGCAAGATTTACAGAACTTCAGACACTTTGATCTTCTGAGATGGACAATACATACAAAGTGTATTCAAATACAGACATCTGTTTCCACATCTCACTGAGAGAAAATACCCATCTCGGAGAGTATACTCGAAAAATCTGTCGGTTATGTCTTAAGTGAAAGTAAACAGTGGACAAAGAAATCGGATGTGTATCATTATAATGGATGCATTGTCTCTTAAAGTCACCGTGCCTAATTTACTATCTGCTGTCATGTCCTTAATGTTAATCCAAGAAAATGAAAGAAAGAAAACCGCTCACTGCTCTTGACTGAATTACTTTGTAGCTTTAACAAGAATTAATCCACAGTCAAACCAAAAATTATTCAGACACCAGATATAATTGTTGATTTTTGTTTACTAGTGGGTGCAGGACACTGTAGATTTATGTAAGTGAGGATAGCAAAATAAAGTAAACTGTGACATATTATACCCAAACATTCTTCATACAGTGGACTACCAGTAAAAGTGATAAAAAATTTGGGACCAAAAATTATTCAGACACTTTGACCTGACCATGTTTTGCTTAAGTGTTTTTTCTTTAATTGCTAATGCAACCTTTTTACACACATACTGAACAAAATGAAGCATTGCTTGGTACTTGCTCAACAAAGTATTGATAGTTGTGTAAATATTGTCATACTAACAGTTGTCGGAATTTTTGGTTGATTGTAATCCATTACATACCTTTCTATCAAAGTTATCTGACATTATCAAGATGAATTTGTTCTGACACAGTTTAACTCTGAGCTCGTCATATTTTATTTCCATTTTCTAAACTATAGCAAATAAACTGTGATAATGTGAGAAATGTTGAAGGTGTCTGAATTTTGGTTTGACTGTATATATAACTTTTACAGTGAAGACTATTCAGTGCTTTGATTATTTGGTTTCTGTATCTGGACACCTACAAACTTGAAAATACTTAAACATTGTGTAAATAGCACAAATAAATAAATAAACAAACATAAAAATTAAACAATTTCAAACAGGGCCCACTGGTACAACCAGGGGCACATTAAGATATCCAGAGGCCCCTGGGCTACAGTATTACAGTAGGCCCCCCTACCATGGAAAACCTTTTTTTTTTTTTTAAGCTTCCTGACAATTATTTATGTAAAATATCATTTTTTTTTCTTTTTTGTTAATATGCTAGTTAACAATTCCCTTTTTTATTACAGTCTGTAATATATCTGCTTGTTTTACACTCTTTGGCCACCAGGTGGTATTGTGAGCAAATTAAGCATCCAGAAATTAACCCTTTTGTGAACCACTTGGCTGAAAAGCTGAAAAACGTCATGAGGCTTCATGAAGCTTAATCTGGCCATCACTACTCGTCACTCTTTAGCTCCGCCCACGGCACGCCTCCAGGAGCTTGGCTGTTTTTGGAGAAAATCGTGAAGCTGTATCTTTCTTTTATAAATATGATAAAACTAAAGAATTTTGGAGATATGAAGGATGCAGTACTACTCTATAGGTACTCAAGATTAACATGAGATTGGGTGAAACTGTGTGTGTTATGCCCCTTTAAAAACAGGAAATCAAAAACACTTACAAGGACAGCTTACAACAACAAACAAAAACTTTCCACTGTAATTTTGTGTTTACAGTATTAACAATGTGTCATAACATCTTTTCACAAACTATGAAACAATCAGTGTACATTTGTGGTCTCTCCTTAAATAAAACTATTCCTGAAGGAATGCCATAAAATAGTAGTGATCATCCTGTTTATTTGTTCTGAAGGGATGCAGTACTCCGTAATTTAAAAGGGAAGCATGTAAAAGATATTATTAATTAAGAGCCTCAGCACGACCATTGCCACTGCTGTCAAGTTCTGGACAGTGCATATCATTCACACGTTTCATGTTGCATCATATTTCAGTTTTTAGGACATAAAACAGCTCTGTGTGAAAAACAGGTCTGAATGTAAGTGATTACTCACAGAAACTCTCTCCCTCTATGATCTCTGTTCAAATTCTGATTTGTTTACATACAAATGGACGCGCAACACTCATTGAAAATATGGAGATAATGGAGGAGTCGAAACTGCACTTCAACCTCATTGGCTCTCGCGTGTATCGTCATCTTTCCACAATTTGAATAATTACAATCCAAAGAACTGTTATATATTGTAACAATATTTTTATTTTTTGTATATTACACAAATTCACAGCATCTTTTCTTGGAGTAGAAGTCTGTGTCCATCGTTACTAAAGAAACCATTTCCTGTATCACATATGGTGGATGAAGTGTTTTGGTTTGACTCAAAGAATATAAAAAGATCAAAAGAAAACCACAAGCTGGAGAGCATCTCATGCTATGAACTTTATCACACTGAGCACAGTATTAAACAACACTGCAAGTATAAAGCAGTGAGACTGCTAGTCTGTTTAACCTAGTAAAACTACTTGGTTTAAGAGTAGCCTATTTTCCTGAAACTACAAATGCAAAGAAAGTTAATAACCAAATCAAACATAAGTGAACTGTTCTTTAAAATATCCATGTAAACATTCAAAAACAATGCAATGAGGGAACTAGTTGAGTCTATAAAGTTACACCATGTTATGTTCCATTTATGCTGGACAGGATGTTGGAAACTCATTCTTTATGCATAATGTTTTTCATATGCATGGATGTTTCTCGGTTTGTCTTTAATTTTATTGGTATTAAAGGGATAGTTCACTTTGAAATTAAAATTTGGTATCTATCAGCTTACCCCAAGGGCATCCAAGATGTAGGTGTCTTTTTTTCTTCAGTAGATCCAATTTTGATGTTTTTAGGTCAAACCGTTCTAGTCTGTCAGTCATATAATGGCAGGTATAGGTCACTGTCTCTATAAGAGGGAAAAAGAACATGCACAGAGAAATCCAAATTAAACAATTCCCCATCGTAACTACACATTGATGGCCTAAGACACGAAACGAGCAGTTTGTGTGCGAAAACGAACAGTATTTATATCGTTTTTTACCTCTTGTACACAACCATGTCCAAGTGATCTGAGTGCGCACACGCATCCGGTGTGTGACGTGTGTGTGCACGCGCTCTGGCTCACGCTGCATTCACAAGGGGCATCGGCGTCAATGCTAGACGGAGGGCGTGTCTGCATATTTATTTGGTAGTTCTCTTTAATGTATTTCCCCCGATTTGATCCATGGGAAATTTATCTAGCATTATATTTATATTATTTTGTCTTCATTATTTCATTATAAGGAGTTAAAAATGGCTCTTATCAACCTTGATGTACATTCTATCACATTATTTTGACAGTTAAAGTTTGGGCGGTTTTTGGGCGGGTTTTTGTGAGCTTTTGGGCTGGAAATCATCCATCCTATCTGGCAACACTGCGCGCACTGTCATCGCTCGTGTCGTTTCTGAACTGTCTACTCTAGGATAATGATGACTTCTTTTAAGCAGACCCGCTTGCTGTCATGCATTGCATTTCTATACGAGTGCTCCATGTATCCGTTTCATTCATCTGTAACTAGCCAAACACACATGCCGCAACTCCACCCTCCTCACCCTGCGTCACTTCCACCTAACCATGTTAAGAATAACAGATCCAGGAACAGTTTATTGAGACATGACACCGGCGAGGAAAAAGGAATCTTACTATGACGAAGGATTAGTCCATGAATAATATTTGTGCCATGCCGAAATTAAAGAGCCATCATTTTGTACCAAAAGGAATATACATAACCGTATATAATAATACTGTCAAACAATTCAAATATTTTTTTAAAGCGCCACGCTTCAGACACGCCCTCCGTCAGGCGTTGATGCCGACGCCCCGTGTGAATGCAGCGTGAGCCAGAGCGCGCGCACACACGTCACACACCGGATGCGTGTGCGCACTCAGATCACTTGGACATGGTTGTGTACAAGAGGTAAAAAACGATATAAATACTGTTTGTTTTCTCACGCAAACCGCTCGTTTCGTGTCTTAGGCCATCAATGTGTAGTTACGATGGGGAATTGTTTAATTTGGATTTCTCTGTGCAGGCTCTTTTTCCCTCTTATAGAGACAGTGACCTATACCTGCCATTATATGACTGACAGACTAGAACGGTTTGACCTAAAAACATCAAAATTGGATCTACTGAAGAAAAAAAGACACCTACATCTTGGATGCCCTTGGGGTAAGCTGATAGATACCAAATTTTAATTTCAAAGTGAACTATCCCTTTAAGCACTCCCTCCTAAGTTGATATGATATTTAGGGTGAATCCCATTTCTCTGTCTTACCCCTTCCCTTTCCCCTACCCCTTCGTCTTACCCCTAGCCCTTGTCCCTCGAAACCGAGTGGTAAGCGCTAGGGGTGAAAACATACCCCTATGAAATGAGACACCACTTGGTTACGGTTACGTCATCCTACATCATCGCTAGCTGGCTGCTACGTCACCAGAGTTGACAAGTGTTGATCACAAACTTCCAAGATGCATCTGCAAGTGTGTGTATGTCGATCGCGTGGGTTTTATTAGTGATGTTTTTGCGATTGTTGTGCAAATCAGCGATGTAACGTTAGCGTAGCAAACTAGCGATTTTTTAAAACGTTTCAATTAAGAACATGGTTGCAAATATATATGTACAGGACTGTGTAGAGCACAAAACAAGACTGTCGTAATTTTTAAATCAATTATTTAAGCCGAAAATGGGACTCTCTGGATGATCTGGCCGACATTGTTGCCGGTTGCGCAGTGTGTTCTGGGTACCCCTTGGTTTCAAGTAAGCTCGCGAAAATGCTTGGTTTTAAGGGGTATCTACCACTTCCCCTTAGCCCTACCCCTCGATCAAAACGAGAATTGGGACAGCCCTTACTCTCACGTGAACGCGCAAAACTAAGGGGAAGGGGTAAGGGGAAGGGGTAAGACAGAGAAATGGGATTCACCCTTAGCCTAGTGATATTTGAAGATCTGCAGAGCTTACTGTTTCTTCAAAGGGTGTAAAAACCAGAACAACCTCCTTTGATATGTCAAGTTGACCTTGCTTTGACATCATGGGGAGGGGGGAAATATTAAGTAGATCTAATGGATAAAATCATTTGACATTCTCGATCAGACGAGAATGTTTCATGATCTATGAGATGTACGTCTCTAGACTATATAATGCCCCTTCAATTGGCATCTTTAATCTTTCCTTCTCTTTAAATGCTCCGAAGATCTTCATCTCTCGGCTCTTGAATATTACTATACTCAGATCAGATTACTCAGATTGTTAGACTTTTATCTTAGTTTTAGCAGAATATGTTCAGCTTGGATATTGTAAATTTGAAACACACAAGATCTTCAGAGAATGAATGAATGACATTGACTCATGTGTTGAAAGATAAATACAACATTAATATAGAGGCAAAGTGTCCCCTTTGTGTATTTGGGTTTTGGTTCTATTGTCATTTGAGAGAGAGAGAGAGAGAGAGAGAGAGAGAGAGAGAGAGAGAGAGAAAAGACCATATCTTCGTCTTTCTCGTCAGCAGATCTGCACACATGTTCCACTTCCATCTGTTTCTGTCAGTTGAGTCACATGTGGTCTCACTGCGGGTTTCCTGAACAAGTCTGTTTAATCTTCACAACCAAACTGATCTAAGACCCTGAACCTGCCTGTTGTTTTCTGTGGTTTTGAGCTGGACGCACTACACTGATAAAAATGATTTTGTGCTGAATTAAATACTACATAAAAATAAATGTAATTTCTACATGAAATTATTTAGTTCAGGCAAGAATTTAAAAAAAGGAGTAAAATCTATATTAGTACTCAATTTATGCTTGTAGAAATTAAAATTTGAACTTATAAGTATATTTTATCTCAAATTGTTTATGTTTACAAGGATTCTTTAAAAAGATAGTTCAGTTTGAAATTAAAATTTGGTATCTATCAGCTTACCCCAAGGGCATCCAAGATGTAGGTGTCTTTTTTTCTT